>JBBULP010001180.1:0-41976 GCA_038048775.1 Picocystis salinarum
GCAAGGACGAACGCCTTGCGTGCAAGTGTCCATCGCACCACTCCGGCGTCTTGGGAGGTTGTCATGCCATTGCCTTTCGTCCTCTTCCCAGCATCGTTCACGTCGGAGTGATGGACGAAGCCTGCATCGGGCATGATTTCAGACGACGCCAAACTCACCAGGGTCGGTGCTCAGCAAAGCTGCCCCTCGCCCCGGTCCAGCTGTCTTCGCTGATCGTAGGGTAGAGCACCCCAGCAAGTACGCTATCCGTACAGGGTCGCCCCCATCCGACGGTCTACAAGTATGGAAAAGGTGGGATGAGTGAGCCGTCTACCATCCCTCGTCCGTCCAGGGTCGCCCTCCTCGTCGGTGTCGGAAAAGATTCCTCGCCTTGAGGCAGACAACGTTGCGTTACTTTGGACGATTGGGATGAGAACTCGCAGAGGCGCCCCGCTGCCCCGGCAATCTTCGCTTCATCTTCGTGTGTTGTTCATGGAGGGTCAGTTGTCCTGTGCCCTGGGGCTGTTTGGACGGTTAAGAGATGCCGTAGTGGACAGGAGCATCCGTCATCATGCGATTCCCAAGCACGGTACGATAACAGCCAAGGCTACGACACACGTGGCAGGCTACGTAGCCCTTCAAGAAGAGAAATTCGATCCCTCGATGCCCCTGTCACCCCGTCGTGGACCGCCGTGTTGGTACAAGCCAAGGCACTCGTTCTGTTGCTCTTGCGCGAGCGATCGTGAGGAGAATCGGAGAGAGAATCCATCAGGTATGCCTATTGTTGCACGGCATGACATTGTCCTCTGTTTGAGGAGGATCTTTTGTTTGGGTTGAGTCTTGGTGGAGTTGGATGTTACTGATGCATGACGCAACAACAAAGGGTGTACTGCAGCTTCATCGATGAACACGGCATGCAAGCGCTCCTACCGTTCGTGTGGGTCGGAGGAAGGATTGCTGGGGAACAGTCGCTGTTCTGAAAGACAGACCTGTGCGTGCAGGAGATTGTCGTATTGATCGAATCGCTAGAGGATGTGCTTTCATCTGTGCAACCGATCCGTGCTGGACGAGCTCCTGCTTATCTCGTGTCCGTTCTGAAGCTACACACAGCAGAATTCTTCCACGATCGTGTTTCCAATCCGTCTGTCCGTATCCTTGTTTTGGTTTTCAGGGTCCACGTGTTGGTCAACCCTGTCTCTTCCATAGCCATTGGCATCCTACTTCTGATCCTTTTCTTGTCCATGCCATTGGCATCCTTCTGCTGATCCTGTCTTGTCCATGGCATGGTTGGATGCAGCTGCATTGGTTCCATGGCCATTGGCATCCTACTTCTGATCCTGTCTTGTCCATGGCCATTGGCATCCTACTTCTGATCCTGTCTTGTCCATGGCATGGTTGGATGCAGCTGCATTGGTTCCATAGCCGTGTGTGTTTCACCTGTGATGACACTGGTCCCACGGCATGGTTGGACGTGCACGTGCGACGCATGGCGCATCTCCCATCTCTTCTCCTCTCGCATCGCTTCGCTACGTGCATCACCACGCACGTCTTTCGTCGTGCGCATCCACCTCCACCTTGCTCCTTCCACACGTCCATCCGCATCACACGTGCGTCGTGCGCATGGCGTCCAAGCGCACGTGGCATGCAGATCGACGCGGCATGGGCCACTACGACGCGCGGTACCACTCCACGACGCCGTCGGCGGTGCCGCGAGACGCGTCGGTGCTTCCGCCGCGCATCGTGCTGCTGCGACACGCGGAGTCGCAAGGCAACGTGGACCATCGCACGTACGCGGAAGTGCCGGACCATCGCGTGCCGCTGACGCTGCGTGGAAGAGCGCAAGCGCGTGAAGCAGGACGAGGCATGGCACGCGCCATGCCGAAGAAGAGCCAGCTGTTCTTCTACTACTCGCCGTATCGTCGGTCGCGCGAGACCGTGCAAGGCATACGTGACGTGCTGCCACCAGGCATGGTGCGTGGCGCACAAGAAGAAGTGCAGCTGCGAGAGCAAGACTTCGGGAACTTCCAAGACGAGCAAGGAAAACGACACGAAAAAGCAGAGCGGATACGATTCGGCAGGTTCTTCTATCGGTTTCCCAACGGAGAATCCGGTGCAGACGTGTACGATCGCATCACCATCTTCGAAGATCACCTGGTGAGAGACATCAACGCAGGAAGGTTCGCAGGAAACACCTGCTTGTGCTTGATCACCCATGGACTCACGCTCAGGATCTTCCTCATGCGATGGTTCCATTGGACCGTGGACGAGTTCCTCGACGTGTACAATCCAGACAACGCAACGCCAGTGATCATGGAACGCGTGGATCCCACCGTCGATGCAGAACCGTGGGTGCACACCAAGTCCCTCTATCGCATCTCGGAAGAATCCAGGTTGCTCATGCCGGGAATCACGCCCGAAATGGCGCGCACGAGAACCCCCATGGAAACCTAGAAAAGGATGCCTCGCCACGAGAAGGACGTGCCGAAACAAGGAATGCGATGAGAGGGGAAACGAAAGGCGCGCGCCCGCGGTCGTGGGAGGTCAGAGAAAAGCAACGCAAGTCCACCATACCATTTGTCCTACGGCTGCCGGGGAATGCAGCCCAAGCACCACCCCTTGTACCCCAACCAAGTGCCAACAGCCGCCGGCATGATTCGCACCACATGGTTGCTGATTGGCACACCTTCGATTTGCGGAAGGAACATCCAACCCAATTCAATGACAAGCAATTTTGCCTCAGCTTTCCCACCCGTTACCGGCTGCGTCTGGGGCGCAGGCCATCGAGTCCTTCCATGGCTCGCTGCCGATCCCTTGCGCCCGTCACACGGTAGCTGCTGCGGCCGTCCTATCCCCACACTGCGTTGTTTGCTGCGGCATTCGACACCCACGGGTTTCTTTTCCCAAAATCAGAGGAGGATCTCCTCCATCACGCTGGTGCCGATGCTCTTGTGGGGGAGGACGACGCATCCCGTCACCACCACCTCGTCCTTGACCACCACGTCTTCGCCCAGGATGGTGACTCCGAGCCTTGCATCGTAGTTTCCGTTGGCTTGCACGCGGGCCCACCGTCCAACTTCGGATTGCCATCCGATGATGCTGTTGATGATGCAGGCGTTCTCGTCGACCTTGCAATCATCCAGGACGATGCAATTGATGAGCCTCGCTCCCGAGCAGACCCTGACGTTCGGACCGACGGAAACGCTCGGTCCCAGGACCGCGCTTGGATGCACCTTTGCGGACGGATGGATGTACACCAGTCCTCTGATGGTGGGCCCTTCTTCGCGTGTCTTGGCCAGCATGCTTTGGGGCAGCATGGACAGGTACAGTTCCGAACACCTGAGGGTGATTCCTGGCGTTTTGATTTGTTCCCAGAAGTCTTCCGTCCGATGCACGTACAGCAGCTTCTTTCCTGCCAGGGCAGACATGACGTCTTGATCGAGCCGGGCAAAGTTATTGGACGTGTCAGATCGCCTGGCCCTGAAATCGTAGGCTGTGGCCATGTTTTCTTCGGAGAAGCTGCTTGTGCGCCTGAGCTTGGGCATCTTCCCTCTCCCTTGGATCACGGCGCCGATCTGATCAAACAGCCTCTGAGCATTGAACACGTAGACGCCAGTGTTGACGGTGCAGCTCACCAGCGTCTCCGGCTTCTCGGTGTAGTGCAGCAGTTCCATGGTGTTGGGTTCCACGGCCAGCTGTCCGCATTGTGCCGCGCTTTCTGTGTTCACGGTCTTTCCCAGCACAGTGCCCAAGGCGCCGTTGTGTCGTTTGTGCGCTTCCAGCAGGTCTCCGAGGGGGAACGTGCAGCACACGTCGCAGTGGATGACGAAGAGATGTTCTGGTTTTTCTTCGAGGATGACGTTTCGATACTCGTACAGTCCGCCTGCAGATCCTGCTTCGCTGGTTTCTTTGAGGTACTGCACGCGCACGTTGAGCTCTGCCGACACGGACGCGAGGTAGAGTGCGAATTCCTTCTCTTCGAAGAATCCGAGCACGAAGATCTCCTGCAGTCCTGGCAGCTTTGCACACGCCGCCAACGGATGGTGCAGCATCGGTTTTCCCGCGATGGGAAACAGCGGTTTGGGCACTTTGAGCGACAGCGGACGGAACCGCGTGCCTGCATGCTTCGCGTCAGCCTCCTCGTCTGCTCCTTCCACGCCATGCCACGCGCACGTGCGACGCTGCCTTCGCCATGCACGTGTTCTCCACGTCCATGCCGTCCATGCCGTCCGCTGCACCGTGCGTCGGAAAGTCCGTTTCGCACCGCTTCTTTTCGTGCGCGTCGCATCTGCACGTCCATGCACGCACCTTTCGTGGGTCCGCCCACCAGAATCACCGCCACCGACGCCATGCTCGACAGGCGCGCGTCGTGATGCGCGATGCGCGTCCACGTCGCCGCGATGGAGAGTTTCTTCTCCACGTGGAGGGGGACCACAGCTTGGACAAGGTGTGGCACATGCACATGTGCACGCCTCGTCTCCGAGATGCAAGCGACGTGCGTGCGTGCGTCTTTGCAAGGGGAATTGGAGCAAGACGCAGCAAGCAGGTGCACGTGCTGGATCCTCGGGTGTGTGCATGGCGCGGTCCGTCGGACGAACACGCCGACGTGCCGTGCATCGTTGGGTGTTGCGACGCTCGTCGAGACGAAGGGATCTCGCCTCCGATTTCTCACATGGTGGACGAATGACACACAAGAAGTTTCTTGCATCCGCCCGTACGCAAGTTTGAAGTGGAAGAAAGAGAGAACGGATCCAACGCACCTCCCTCATCATGCGTGCGACCTAGAGGACCTACTTGAGCGCACATATGACAAAGATGCTGCACGGTGTCCACCTTCCTTCCTTTGGACACCTTCGTGCTCCGAACGATCGAGAATATGCATGGATTGGAGTCCACAACACCAACCGGAGCATTCTGCATTTGCTTTGCGAACCGTTGCGACGCGTGGATCAACGAGACGACACACGCGCCATTTTTCCATGCGAGGGAGAGGACATTTCACGTGTGTTGGACGATCCAAGCGGTCAAGATTCGAACGAGACAGACGAGAGGATTGCCATCTTTTCGTGGAATCGACCGCGTTGCCAACGATGGAAGACCTGCAACGAATCCCAGATGGTGTTGGGAAGGATGCTCTTGAATCCTCCTTCGTGGTGGCTCCCCACTTGGAAGCGAAACTTTCACTAGAGCTTTGGAAGGGTCGACTTTTTCGTGCACGCGTCCACTTGGATTGCGTGGGCGAGGATCCACACTCGTGCTTGGCGTGGGTCCCGCCCCCTCTCTCGCATCCACGCGCACGTGCTTCCCAATCTTCCCTTGCTTGTCTCTCACTTCTCTTGTCTCTATTTGCTTGTCTTCTCTTTCTCCTCCATTCCTCCCCTTCTCTTTCGTTCGTCTTGTCCCCATCCTTCCCTTGTCCTCCTCTTCCACTTTTCTTCCACGTGCCCTCCCATGCTCCACGTCTCCACCACCAATTTGTCTTCTACATTTCTCTACCATTACTCTTCCCTTTTTACAATTTCTTCACTACTACCATATGTCTTCCACCATAACTCTTCCACCATGTCTCTTGTACCATTTGTCTCCTCCATATGTCTTCCACCATATGTCTTCCACCATATGTCTTCCACCATATGTCTTCCACCATATGTCTTCCACCATATGTCTTCCACCATGTCTCTTGTACCATATGTCTTCCACCATATGTCTCTTGTACCATTTGTCTTTTCCACCGTTCCTCCCGTGTCTCTTCGTCCACCCTTCGCTGCCACGGTTGTTGTGTTTCCCTTGTGTTTCTTCTTCCTCCTCCTCATCTTCTTCATCATCTTCTTCTTCCATCATCCTCATCCTCATCCTCACGTATCCAAGACCGACGTCATGGACGTGTGTCGGTGTCGCGCATCCGTCCATGCCGCACGTGGACGACGTGCAGCTGCGCACACCTTGCGACGCGTGTGGCTGCACGCGCATCCCTGGGACGAATGGCTGGCCAAGCGAAAGGAAGAGTACTACCAACAAGGCGCGTCCCACGTCAGCGACGACGCCTACGACGCCGTGGAACGTAGACGTCGACGAAGAAAGAACAACGATGGCGAAGAAGAAGAAGGAGAAGATGAACGTGTCGGCGCACCGGTGCGAGAAGGAACGAGGAGCAAACGTGCGCACGTGCCGTCCATGCTCTCGCTGCAAGCCACGCGCACCAAGCAAGAGCTGATGGAATGGCGGAAGAAGATGGCCGTGGCGACGACGACGTGCGGATGGATGGTGGAACCCAAGGTGGACGGCGTGGCGCTGCGCTTGACGTACGTGGAAGGAAGGCTCGTCGAAGCCGCCACGCGTGGAGACGGCACGCGCGGCGAAGACGTCACGCGATCCGTGCAGCGGAGGATGGACGTGCCGAAGCACCTGAGCACGTGGGACGGAAGAGACGCACGCCAGCGCGTCGTGGACGTGCGTGGAGAAGCGTTCCTCACCAAACGCGACTTGGAATGCATCAACGAAGCACGTGCACGCATGCAGAGGCCGCCCTTCGCACACGCCAGAAACGCCATCGCAGGCGCCTTGAGAAGATTGGAGGAGACCAACACGACGTGCGAGGAGGACCGAGACGACGCAAACGTGCCCTTCGATGAATACGCGGATGCGCAGGGCCAAGCGCAGGTGCGCTTCTCCGCCTACGCCTTGTATAGGAACGGCGCCCCAGCCGCCACCACCCAACAAGACACGTTGCAGCAGCTGAGAGACATGGGATTCTACGTCAGCCCAGGCGTCGTGCACTGCGATACGTTCGAACAAGCCGTGCAAGCGGCGGAAGATTGGATGGAAAAACGAGACGCCGTGCCGTTCGACGTGGACGGGGTCGTGATCAAACTCAACGATCTGGAAGAGGCCGCCAAGCTTGGAAACACAACCACCGCACCCAGAGGATCCGTGGCATGGAAGTTCCCTGCAAGGGAGACGGTCACCACGCTGCTGGACGTACGCTTCACCGTGGGAAGAACGGGCAGGGTGGTGCCCAACGCGGTGCTCGAGCCGGTCGAACTTGCAGGGGCACGCATCGGGCATGCCACGCTGCACAACTTCAACAAACTCAAGGAGCTGGACGTTCGAAGAGGCGACCAAGTTGTCGTGAAACGTGCTGGCGATGTCATACCGCAGGTCGTGCTGGTGTTGCACGATCTACGTACGGGGGAGGAAACAGAGGTCGTTGCACCCGACTCCTGTCCCTCCTGCGGGGAGAAGCTCGTCCAATTGGATGGGGAAGAACTTCACAGATGCATAAACCACCAGTGCCTAGCGCAGCAGCAGAGGAGACTAGAACACTTCGTTGATACATGTGTGGATGGGGTTGGAAAAGGTGTTATCCAGGACTTGCTGCGAGAAGGGTTGGTAGAGGACATCGCTGACCTGTACAAGCTGAAAGCGCAGCAGCTCGAAGCCCTTCCTGGATATGGGCCTCGGAGTGTCAGCCTTATCATGAGTGCACTCAGAGACAGCAAGAATCCGGAATTACACCTCTTCCTTACCGCTTTGGGGATACGGTTCGTGGGAGGGCAGGTATCCAGGCTTCTGGCATCTCACTTCTGCACTTTGGAAGCCCTTAAACAGGCCTCCATTGCAGAGCTTTCCATGGTGCACGGGGTGGGCTCTACCACCGCAGAGAGCCTCTGGGAATGGTTCCAACGGCCAGCCAATAGCTCCTTGCTGGAAAAGCTGGAAGCAGTGGGGTTCTTGCCCTGCCGTCTCGTAGAACGAGACACTGCAGCCGGGCAACTGGAAAAATCTTCACTCCACGGGCTTTCGGTCGTGCTCACTGGTACCTTGCAGTCCTTGACCCGTGAACAAGCAAGGGAAATGATCGAGCAGAGAGGGGGCATCGTGAAGTCGTCTGTTTCCAGAGGTACAGATCTTGTAGTGACAGGGAGGAAGCCAGGAAGCAAGTTAGAAAATGCCAAGGGCCTGGATATCCAAGTCCTCAGCGAAGAGGAGTTCTTGGAACTCCTCCAGGAAAGGTGAATGCAGTTTTTGATCATTATTCTTCCATTGAATGCATTAAAACGGGGGTGTCCAAACGAACTCAATAATGAAGGCCTGTGCTACGTAAAGTGCGTACAAGAGCAGAAGAGTAATGCCCAGTGCGTATGTGAGTCTCCATCGGTGTAGTGCAATGCCAAGAACAGTACACAGCACCATCAAGACGAGCGCTCCCACCTGCCATCCAAGCGCAGTGTCGTCGACATTCACTGCGCGACCACCATGCACAATGGTGTAGATGAGCCATGGCAGAGGGAGCCCAATCGTGATGTCAAATAAATTCGACCCTAGCGAGCTACTCAAAGCCATGTCTCCATAACCCTTCCTCGCAACGATGACCGAAGTGATCAAGTCAGGGATGGAGGTTCCAGCAGCCAGCAAAGTCATGCCCAACAACGTAGTGCTCAGATTTATGTATACACCAATCACTGTCGTCCACCACACCATCATGTAGGAAAACACTGCGACCCAGGCAATGCTGCCAAAAAATGTCCAAACAAAGTACGCTCTTGCAGTATCCTCCCGGACATCAGCAAGGGTATAGTACAGCAACACACAAATCGGAAGCTTGACAAGGTACCAAAGCTTGCCCCAGAAGCCCTGATAGTTTGGCCACGAAAAATCCATTGGATCACCAGCATCGAATGATGCTGTAGAGACGGTGTCCATTGGGACCCGTGAACTGCGCAAATGCACAAATTCTCCCGGGGGCCACTCCGCAGAGATCTGGGACTCCGGTCTCCGGAAGCTGCCCACGAAATCGCCGCACACGCTATATTCTACCCCATCGCCAGCTGAGGAGGTACTAGGCACTTCGTGCACATCGCTTTCAGATGAAGGCTGTTCCCTTGCTATCCACACGGTGCGCTGATCCCCAGACGACTCTTCTGCAGGTGCCTTTGAGCTCTGCATTCTGGTACTTTGCTCGATGCGAGAGGACGAACATGGCCCCTCATAAGCATCCTCCAGCAACTCTGCTTGTTGTTGGACTGTTTCCAAATCTACCACGTCTCCCTGTGCATAAATTTCTTCCAGCACACCTTCTAAATCTTCAGGCTTGTACCCACCCTTCTGAAGTTTTTGTCGTAGTAGTAGAATGTCAGCAGCACATTTGAATCTCCTCGATGGATTGTGCGCTTGCGTCAGGAGCACTTTCAACACTGCCGCCTTAAAAATGTTGTTCAAACGAATCATTTTTGAGTGCTCTATTGACCCCATCATGCTACTTTCGCTCTTCCTGTCTACTTCAGATTGAGTCTCTCCCCTGTTTTTCCTCCACTTCTCTGTAAGGGCATCGACCTTGCCTTCGGTCCATTGTCGCAGGGATCCGTTGAAGAACATCACCGTTACGTAGAATAAATACATCCAGAGAAGTACCACCGATTCATACCACTCTATCTCTTCTCCTGAAAAAAATACAGCCAGCAACACCAGGCTGATGATGTAGAAAGCACAATCTCTTGCTAGTGGAAACCAGGTCAAGACGAGCAGCTCTGGCGTCACCAGTGCGCAGAAACCAATCACAAACAGCACATTGAATGCTGCCGATCCCACGATCGTTCCAACTCCCACGTTGGATTCCGAAACAAAGAGTCCCAGAAAGGATGTGGCCAATTCAGGTGCTGATCCTCCTGCAGCCATAAAGGTGGCCCCTGCCACATCTTGTGGAATTTTGAAGCGATAGCAGACGAACTCGAGCGTGGGAACGAAGAACTCGTCACAGACAAGCGCCAACGCCAGAAACATGTACAAAACACCGATCAGATACAGCACTACGACTCCGTTTTCGGGCGAGAGTCCGTCTGGATAGTGTGCCAGCTCTTCCACTCCTTCCTTGAGCTGTCTTCCTGGCACCCCCTCTCCACCGTGTCGCTTCCACACGTCTTGCAGGTGGTTCCAGGTCACCACCACGGCCATCGCCGTCCCCATCGCCGCGCATCTTCGCAGGAGAGGTCGCTTTCGCACGCGCATGGCGTGCATTTCGCCTTCGTTTTTCGCGGCAAAGTCCGCCTGCGACACGCAGTCCACCCAACGACGACCGTGGACGTCCACCCGGCGTTGGATCACATCTGTCAGGCGTGGAGAGACGTTTTGGATCAACGATCGGAGATCCGCGTTGGGGATTGGTATGGGCGGACAGAGGGAAGAGATCCGGAGGGTTGATCCAACGGCAAAAGGAAGATCCAGGTGGACCATGGTGCTGTGGGGTGTGACAACTGGAGGTGTGGTGTGGAGGGTGGTTGGAAGCTAGAGAAGTTACACAAGCTGTACCATACTCCAATACCAAACAAACACGACAGATGGATGCCAGGCAGAATGACCCAAGGAACGCTTCCATCCGAGCAAATGTGAGGTGCAGCGGCGAAACGCCGTCGTTCGCCACTTCCGTCCAGGAAGTGCAGCAACCGATCCATGGTTGACGTGGTGGAGGATCGGACACGCCAAGTGGAGAAGAAACCACTGGACACGCAAGCATCACCACGATGGCTGAAACCAGGATCAAGGAAGAATGTGAAAACGTTGGTGCAGGAGGAATGACAATTTTGGCAAGTGCTGTGCATCAAGAAGGAGCCCACAACAGCTCGAAGAACAACGCCGATACCAAGTACACCCCATACATCCCCAGCATGGCCAAGCCCATGCGATGGCTGAGTTTCCATTTGCACCAGCTTACCGTTAATATGGTGAGAAAAATCATGACCAAGAGGACAACGACCTGAATATCCAGGCCCATGTCGTGTACAAAGATAGGCTTTCCCTTGTGGAAGAGGGAGTGCAATAGCCAAGGAAGGGGAAGTCCAACCGTCACGTCAAAGATGTTGGAGCCTATGGAACTACTGATGGCCATGTCCCCATACCCTTTCCTAGCAACAATTAGAGATGTGATCAGATCCGGGACTGATGAACCTGCAGCAACCATCGTGATGCCCAACACAGTGGTGCTAATTCCCAAGTACACCCCAATGACTGTTGTCCACCAGACCGTTAAGTACGCAAACACGCAGATCCAAAATATGCTTCCAAGAAAGGAAAGTGCAAGCAGATAGCTTGCTCTGCTTTCTTGAACTTCGGGCAGTGTAAAATAGAGAAGAGCGCAGACAGGAAGCTTGATCAAAAACCAGAGCTTGTGTCTCTTACTGGACGAGTGTGGCCAGTTGAGGTCCATTGGAGACCCCTCCACTTGTTCTGGTGTATCTTCCACCTCATGCGGTTTGTAAATCAAGTAAGTGTTTGTAGGTATTGCTCCCAATTCTATGTCTTGAAGTTCTTCTTTCTCAAGGTGCATTCCAGAGGATCGTTTTTCGTTTTGAAGGTATTCCTGAAGCAAAGCTATCTCAGCTGCAAGCTGGAACCTTCGAGCTGGGCTTGTTGATTGAGTGAGCAGGATTCTTTTGACTGCCCTCTGAAATGTTAGGTGTAAATCAACCTTTTCCATGCTTTTGGATGTACTTGCAGCACTTTGCAGTTCCAACTGAGCTGCTTCGATTATGCTTTGTTGCTCTTGAAAGGTCATGGAACCAAAGCGCGACCGTGCCCAGCCCTCAGCAATCGGTCTGAGAGACTTGTCCATAAAGACCACCGTAATATAAATGGCATATAGCAAGAGCAGTACACAGCTATGCCACCACCTGATGGCCTCACTCGCAAAGAAGACTGCAAGCACCGACAGGTCGAGAGCATAGAAGGAGGAGTCGCGTAGGATCGGATACCAATGCAGCCGCAGTGCCTCTTTTGCGTAAAAGGCACATGCTCCAGTAACAAACAGTACATTGAAGGCAGCAGATCCAACGATTGTTCCCACTCCGACATTCGAGTGCGACACAAAGGTACCCAACAGCCCTGTGGCCAGTTCCGGAGCCGATCCTCCTGCAGCCATGAAGGTCGCACCAGCTACGTCTTCAGGCACGCCCAGTTTGTGTGCAAGAACTTCCAGTGCAGGCACGAAGTACTCGTCGCACACCAACGCCAAGGCCAGGAACATATATGCCACACCTACCGCGTACAGCAGCACTCTGCCATGGCTCGGGTCCCATCCCGACGGGTAATTCTCCAGCTCGCTCGACCCATGCACGTCCATCCCACCGGAAGGAACGCACGCCGCGTTTCGGCAGGTCTACGTGCGCTCGCTTCGGCTGCGCGTCTCGTGCGCCTGGCTTTCGTCCACCGTCGCACAGCTTCGTGTTCCTTCGTGTCGAATTCCATTCTGATTCGACTGAATGGGACAGCCTTCCTCTTCGTAGTAGGAACCACCTCGGTCCAGTCCAATCAACAGACCTGGTCCCCACCGACGTGTCGAAGGTGGAGATGCATTGGAAGACACGGTGCAAACGCACGTGGCACGTGGAGCCATGGATGCAGCTCGCACTGCGGTCGACACATTCGAGGGTCACGGTGAGATGAGCAAGACGCGGTGGGCAGGGAGACTCGTGCGGATGGAAGCGGTGCGTGGCGCACATGAGCGTCATGGCAATCGCTTCTCGCACGTGCGACGACGAACGTCTGCCTCCACTGTCCTCGCCTTTCCCAACGTTTGACAACTTCGCAATGGTTTGACGACGCTCATCGCCATTCCTACGTTTGCTACTCGCAACACAAGAGGAGGAGGAAGAGCCATCTATTCTTGAGAAGGGTGCCTCTCTCTCGGACCAAACACCCAATACGTTGGAAGACACCTAACTATTTCCAAGAACAACATGATGCAACGATTGTAGTGGATGAACTTGCATTGAATTGGGGTTGGAACCTAATACAACCAATGAGGAACGAATTGGGGACGCGAAGTACAAGAACGTCTGAAAACTCGAGACGGTAGATACGACCAAGATGATGAAAAAGACGTCCACACCGAGGCTCGTAGAGCAACCTTGAAGAACAAGATACGAGGAAGATGAAATAGGAAATCCACACGTCTTGTGTCACTTTGGACCTTGCTGAAGTGAACCGTGTATGACCTCGTAACCTTCCAAGCAAACGATTGTTGCATGACAATCAACGACGTACCTCTCCACTTTAGCCGCTCCTATCCCTCGTGTTGAACTCTTTGTGCCGCAATGCGCGGAGCGGATCGTTGACAACACCAACAAACGAGTTTAAGCATGACAAATTTGTCTTCACACACAACCGGGCACAATGGGCTAGTGTACCAACACCTACCGAAGAAATCCTTCTTATCTTTTAGTTGTAGTTTGTCATACCAGCCACAACCAATTGGGAGGAACTATGGGAAAGACGCCGAGCCTTTCCATGGACACGAAGAAACTTGCTTGTTCCTCGCTTGAAAAAACTTGGACATATCAAGGGATGCGATGCATGGAAAATGCATTCTTCAACTCTCTCATGCTTCAAAGTGTCAAGTTAAACGTTTGAACGCGTCAACAATGAAACTAATCCACATGGCGAAAGAAGCCGCTCCTAATGTCGGATCTCTTGGACACATAGGAAAGACAATAAAGGTGCTTCCAACAACAATGTGTGGGCCACGCATGCATCGTTTCCACCCCAAACATACCATCGCTTCCTCAAAGCGGACGTGCATCTTTAATGACAACCGCGTGACTTGGACAACATACATTGTGCGACCACTTTGCATCCTACCTCTTCCGATCGATGCTTTGTCTCTTTTCGATTCAATCGCGCTCTTCTCAAGCGCTGCTACCGCAGGCAAGTGCAACTCATGGAGGTCGAAACCCGGATGGGAGGATGCAAATGCTCTCGGAGGTCGAGTTGTAATTCCACCTTCTTGTCATTTCCTACGACTCTCTCCTTCCGCATACTTTGGATTGACCGACACAACTGCGGTTTGCGTCCACAGCGCACGCGATCGATGCTGCACCAGGATCATGGTTTGCATCACAACCACGTTGGCGCGAATCGTGGCTACGTCCAACCGGTTGGTGGCTCCTGTTTGCTTCGCTTCATGGCAAGCTTTCCTCGTGGCCTCGAGAGAAAAAACTCCCAGGAGGGACACAGAGGAAGTGTGGATTCGATTCCAGTCCAGATCGATGCTTGGATTGGAGGCCAGACGTGTTCGTCCAAGGCGCGACCTTCGAGACGCGTTGCTGTGCGCTTTGCGCGGCTGAATATCGGTCATGGCGACTCTGTGGACGTGTTGCGGCGGTGTGGATGAGAAGCCGAAGGAACGAAGGGGGTATTGGAAGCAGCAAGACGTGCTGTCTCGAAGAATGGAGGAAGCTGATGTGGTGGGCCAAGACGTACCTTTCACCAAATTCAGACCGGGAAAGGAATGGCAAGATCAGGTCGAATTGTCCAGGTCTGTTTCTCTGAATGGAAAGTACACCATAGGTCGCACAGTTAGTCAATTCGCCTTCCATGTGGAGCGCGAGAGGTGCAGAGAGCTCCAACGGTTCGACTCGCTGGCCTTTGTCCTGGGCGAAAGGAACAGGTTGGAAAAGAGGTTACATCGGCTGAACCTTCGACAAATTGAAATGTCTGATGATGGGAACTGCCAATTTAGGGCCATTTCCAAGCAACTGTACGGCACACAACGCTACCATGGACAGGTACGGGCGAGAGTTGTGGAGCACATGCTGTACAACCTACAAGATTTTGCACCTTTCTTGGGAGGCGAAGCGCAGGCAAAAAGGTACTTGAAGACAATGGCTATGAACCGCACATGGGGGGATGAATTGACCCTACGGGCCTGTGCAGATTCACATCGGGTGACCATACATGTGATAACGAGCTCCCCAGAGAATTGGTACCTGCGGTACCCTCCAGCCTTTCAGGAACCCAAAAAGCACATTTACATTGCGTACATTAGCCCCATTCACTACAACTCGATTGCACCCCGGTAAGAGTGCGAGCTTTGAATAAGGTGCATCACAGTTTTTGTTCAGCGTGATTCTTTGAACTGGCTTTGCTGTTCGCTGCATGTGCAAGTCAGCTTCTCCAGGCAGTACAATTTCCAAAACAAAATGCAATTTCGTCTTCCACTTCGCAAACTCCTTTCTTGCACCAAGAATGTTCTTCCCCATCTGGCAAACCCACGTGCATTGCGGGCGACGGCCTTACCAATTTAATCTTCTGCAATAAGCCTTTCTCCCAAGGACTCGTTGTCTGGCCCAACAGCTTCGTGCCCCTTTCCTGCTCTTTGCCTACCATACACTGACAGCACCAGACCTGCAGCTATCACCAAGCCAAAGGCTGCTTCAGCCCATGAAACCCCAACACCCAGGAAGACCACCGACAGGACGGACACCAGCACAGGCTGTAGGGTGGAAGCCAGGGAAACGAGAGTGGCCGGTGCGTGCTTGTTCGCCCAGGATATAGCCGTGTAATTGTACACAGTAGCTGCTAACGTTGCATATACAAGCGCAATGACTGCTGGGCGGCTTGAAAAGATGAGTGTGATCTCATGCCAGAGCTTGGATGGAGGCCAAAAGTATCCTATGCAAACTGCTATCGTGAAGAGTGTGCCGATGGAATAGTACCAAGCTGTTTGAGTTACGGAAGGGTACTTCTTGGCAGTATAGCGTCCCTGCACCACCAGCAATGTGGCAATGGCCCAGCACTGCACAATGATCATGATATTACCCACGAGAACTTGTATGTTTTCTCCTGCGGGATCTTCCTTGTTGCTGCCAGAGCCACCATCCTTTTTCGCTTGGTCTTCCAGCCTCGCTTGGATCACGCTCATGCAGGCAGCACCAGCAGAGGCCAGAAAGATGCCGCCAATTTTGCTCCAGGATGGTCTTTCCCAACGCATCACCAAAGCCACGGCCATGGCGAACACAGGAATGGACGGTTGGAGGACGGATGCGTTCACCGCTGAGATCTTCGAAAGTCCCACCACGAAGAGGGCCACGTTGAGGAAGATGAGAAGGCCGAGCAACACGAACGTGGGCACGTCTTCCTTCCGGAGCTTGGTGCGACGTTCCATCAACGCTGCCAGCACCAGCATGCTCACGGACGCGAATCCTTCTCGCACGAGTGCGAAGACCAGCGGATGTGCGCCTGCGTCCAGCGCCCATTTGCCCAGCACGTGCCATCCTGCGAACGACAGCTGCACCGACACCAGCGCAAGCACCACTTGCACGTGCGTCGACGTCGGCATGGCCGCACGTGCGCCTCGGTCCTGTACAATTGTGAAACGGTTGACACCATCCAAGGTGGGGCGGTTCGCCCCGAGGGGACCGTACACAACCGATCCACGTGTACCAGGTTCGTCCGGGTGATTGGGGGGTGAAAGGTGGGGTTGGCTTGCGGCGCTTCTTGCGTGCGGTGCGCGACGATGGCGAGGTGGCATGCGGACGCGTGTGGCATCTTCGTGCGATACGACGGAAAGTGCAGCCACACGTACGACGCAATGCGGCGTTGGAAAACATGGATGCGTGAGGTTGTACGAAGGAGAGCTGACATGCAATACAATTTTACGTCCGCAATGGATCGTTGGCTGCTTGCGAGCGACCTACTAGGCAAGATACAAAGCACATGTGCATGGCAAACTGACGCATGCAAAGCGCAAAGGCCTTCGGACGTTCTTCCCATTTGGATCTGCATGAAGACATCCACGACGGAGCGAGTTGGGCACTCATTGAATGTTGCGCATGTTTTAGGTGCGAAATGGCTAGGTACCATTTCATGGCTACTTCGCATCTTCTCTCTTGGTATCGTCAGGCAAAGATGCCGTTTGCATTTCCTTTCCTTTGGAGGCGAGTGCACCGGGGTGGCGAAGTGGTCGAGCACGTTTTTTCCCGGTTGATATCGACGCTTTGTCTTCGCATAGATTCCTCCGTCAATGAATGGTGTCAAGAAGCGAGGGAAGCTCAAGGATTGCTTCCATCCATCGTCATCTCGCGTCATTGAGGTCTTTCCATTCGAACGCGCGATCACCATGTACGAGGAACCGTCGCGTTTCCTTCTTCCTGTATCGCATGGTGGGTAGCTTGCCCACAACCCCATGTCAATTTTTCCCTTTCTTGTCAGCCATATTGGGGGTGATCCGGCGCAACTTTCCGACGTCCGTTGCTTCCCTCCTTCCATTCTCTCCTCGTCTCGGGTGGACTTGCCTACGTTCCCTTGGACGTCACCTCCCTTCACGTGCTTCCACATGGCATTCACGCACGCCTTTTCACGCCTGTTCACGTGCGTTTCTCCACCCCTTGGCAGCTTGGTTGTCGTCCATCGACGTGGTGGCGTGGAAGTGCACCCCTCGCATGTAACCTCGGAATGAACCTCGTTCCCTCCTCTGTTTCTCCTCAGCCCATGGAAGTTTACGAAAGTTAAGTGGAGAGGGGGGTTCGCCGACGTGGTGACGACGAAACCACGTGGTGGCGAGGCGGATGCACGTGCCTTTGGCGCGCCATTGAAGCTTCGATGCTGCGCTCGTTCAAGCAGAGGATGGTGCAGAGGAGGGAACAGAGCCACCTGCGTGCGTCCACGTCGGAAGGCGGCGCGGAAGGAGGCGAAGAAGAGACGCACGTGGCGGAAAAGGAGGAAACACGGGACATGGAAGAACTCTACGCACGTCCGCCGCCGCTGCTGCGAGACGTCTCGGCGGCGGAGAGAGAGAACTTGGTGCACAGGAAGCTGAAGATGTGCAGGAAGTCCTTCGACTTCGCGGACGCCACGGCGCAGCCCAGGGAGAAGGAGCTCAAGCGACAAACGCTGCTGGAAATGGTGGATGTCGTGAACGGTACCTATGGAAAACTTGGTGAAGGGATGTATCAAGAAGTGGTGCAGACGATCGCAGCCAACCTGTTCCGAGCCTTGCCGCCGACGGGAGGAGAAGACGGAAACGGTATGGACGGAGACGAGGACGAACCCACCCTGGAACCTGCCTGGTCCCACTTGCAGATTGTCTACGAGATGCTGCTGAGGTTTGTGGTGTCGACTGACACCGACACCAAAGTGGCCAAAGAGTACATCAACGGCGAGTTCATCGTGCACCTCCTGGAACTCTTTGACTCCGAAGATCCGAGGGAACGGGATTACCTCAAAACTGTCCTGCATAGGGTTTATGGGAAGTTCATGGTGCATCGACCCTTCATCCGGAAGGCGATCAACAACATCTTCTTCCGGTTTTTGTACGAAACAGAGAGGCACAACGGCATTGCAGAGCTGCTGGAAATCCTAGGGAGTATCATCAATGGATTCGCCCTGCCTCTCAAAGAGGAACACAAGGTCTTCCTGGTCAAGGCCCTGCTGCCCCTGCACAAACCTAAATGCATGGCCTTCTACCAACCCCAACTCTCCTATTGTGTCACGCAGTTTGTAGAGAAGGATCCGACATTAGCCGAGCCGGTCCTTCGGGCAATCCTCAAATATTGGCCGCTCACCAATAGCCAGAAAGAGGTGATTTTCATTGGCGAGCTCGAAGAAGTCTTGGAGCTCACCCAGTTTGAAGAGTTTTCGAAGGTGCTTGTACCTTTGTTCCACCAGATTGCCAGATGTATCAATAGTCCACACTTTCAAGTAGCAGAAAGATCACTATACCTTTGGAATAACGACTACATCGTAGGCCTGATCGCACAGAACAGGCACGTGGTCCTTCCTCTGGTTTTTGGAGCGCTGGAAAAGAATGCGCGGTCACACTGGAATTTGACTGTACACAACCTCACCTGCAATGTGCGGAAGATGTTCATGGAAATGGACAGCTCCTTGTATGCAGAGTGCCAGAAGAAATTCGAGGAAGAGGAGGAGCAGGAAAGTGTTCGCTCAGAGCAAAGGTTGAGGAAGTGGCGAGAGATTGAAGAGAAGGCAACTTCTCAAATTCACAAGGAAAATTGATCCTTCATTGGGGTTGCGGGTGTAATGATACTGGGCAAATCGGTCCCATCTTGCCCTGGTTGCATGTTACGCTGCCTCAGACCTTTGCATCCCTGTCTACATTCAAACGTTGGCATCGTGGCGCCCCCAGGTGCACGGAGGTATGTTCAAAAATTCATCGAAAGTGTTGACGTAGATCTCGCAGCACTTCCAGCCTCTTTTGCGATCATGAAACACGGGGGGACCAGGATGGTAGTGGCATGCCCGTGGATGATTGTGCTTCTCCTGAAACTTTGTCCCACACCCAGGATGTCGACAGGTTTGGAAAGCCGATGGATCGGTTTCCTGGCGAACGGTGACCTTGTGCTTTGGCTTTTGTTCGGTGGGGTCGACCATTTGCGTGTGATCAGAACAGAAGAATCCTTGTCTACACCTTGGACATTGCTCGCGGCTGGTGGCTTCATCTACTGTGCATGCTTGTCCCAGTTTCCTGGGCCTTGCTGCAGGACCAATTGCTGGGACAGGTGCAGTCCGCTGCATCGTCTGCGGTTTTTCCTGCGTGTGTTTCCCTCTTGTGCAGCCGGGAATGTTCATGAAGGTCGAGAAATCGTGGCTCCTTTTTCTGCAGCACGTCCATTCCTTCACACCGTCGTGAAACAGAGGTGCACCAGGATGGTGCACGCAACCACCTTCCGGATTGTTCCTTTCGTCGTACATCGCATCGCATCCCACCCTTTGGCAGCGCAACTTGGCACCGCCTTTCGCCTTCACGTCTCCCTCCGAAGACCGCAAGGACGAGAGTGACGCGACGTCCATCGCACGCGACGTCGCGGTCGACGCTCGTGCGCGCAACCGCGTCGGTCCAGCTCGCCTTCGAAGAACACAGAGAGATCACAGACGAATCGGGTCCATGATCTCGAATAATCGTGGCAAAGATATCGATGGGATGTAACGCTCTGGAGAGGGGAAATGGAAGCATTGTGTCCAAGGATGGATGGATGGACCTCAACAGCCACCCGTGCAATGCCCATCCTCCCGCATCTAGGACTTTCCTGCGTATTCCTGAAAAAGGTGCATTCCACAGCCGAGGTTGCAGATGCGGCAGCGACAACCGCGCTTCAGTTTGCTGTCGAACTCACAAATCATCCACCTACAGGCCAGAAGATGAAGAGACATAGCATGCCTGGAACATTGGTCTTCCCTGCGTCTCAATCCGCTCCCAACACAGGGTGTCACGTTGCGACTTTTATTCTGATGAGGTGCCGCTGTTCAATTGGCAGTGTCTTGTCAAAGGGAGTAGCAACGCTGCTTGCAAAGACTCAAAATGCTGCTTGGGGTCTGCACTCCCGAAGAACCGATGAACTCACCTTTGCCACCACCGTTTGTCGCAAAGAGCCACGAAATGTTTAAGTTGCTCTTCTTCCCCAGTGCTGTAATGATAATGACAGAGGCTGCGACAATGACGAGCAGTCCTGGCAAGAAAGATGGTCTTGTGCACTCGCACAGTGCCGATGGCATCTTGCAGTTGCAAACAACTTGGCAAACCAACTATGATGGGTAACCTGCCGGCAGCAGTGCTCAGGTTACATCAGCCACTCCATTTGGATGAGTGAAAGCGCATAGATGGTGCACTGGACAAGACTGGGTGCTGTACTTGATTGTCACGATGCATCTCAAAGCTCCAAATTTCATGTCTATGATGCAATAAGTCTCTCAAAGGAAATTGTTCACGTCCTTTCCAGATTGGCTGCAAAAAGGATGGAAAAGGTGAAGGCCGGGATGTTCTTTCACTGTGCCCTGAGCGTTGGAGGATTGCTGCAGACAGTGCTGATAGTGCACCTCCCTTGGTACTTTGGGCGAGGGAGACACCTGTCCAGATTTCATCCTACCTCTCTGCACGCAGGGAGCTAATGAGTGACCTTCTGCAAATATTTGCCAGCCAAAGGGTTGGCAGAATGTGGGCAAACCACATCATGATCCGAGTGATACGCGACGTGTACATTATTGTCTTTGGAGGTCCAGTCATAGCTTGGATGCATCTCCTCGCAACTTCATCTGCATTTTCAACGGGTACCTTGATGAAGGAACTCCACGGTCGAATGTTGTCCACCTTGATCCCTGCCCTCTTACCAAAATTCGTTCCAGTTGTAGGTCCAGGGCAGATGCAAAGCACAGTTACCCGCTCCTTGTACTCATAGTGCAAAGATTGAGAAAAAGAGACCACGAATGCTTTTGTAGCTGCATAGAGAGCAAAAAGAGGTACGGGTAATTCAGCTTGGATGGAAGCTATGTTCAAAATAGCACCATCCCCGCTATCCAAGATATCTGGAAGGAACACATGCGTGATTTGGGCCATTGCCCTGCAGTTGAGATCCACCATCCCTTGCACTTCTGCAACATCCAGCCGGTGGAACTCGCCGGCCACGCCATACCCTGCGCAATTGATCACCACATCCACCTTCAAACCTTCTTGTCGTACCTTTTGCAGCAACTCTTGTCCAGCTTCTGGGCGTCGGAGATCCATCTCCACTGCCAACAGCTTCACACCGACACCTTCGTCCGGACGATCGATGCTTTTTGCTTCCCTTGCGACCAGCACCAGGGCACGTAGAGGCTTCTGCAGCAGCAACAAGGCCATCTGTCGTCCAATCCCGCTCGACGCACCGGTCAACAGCACCACTTTGTCGCGGAAGGTGCGCATGGTCGCACGTCTTCCGACACGTAATGGCGTCAGCAGCCTTCCTCTTGGCAAAGGAAACGTTAGTCCGGGACACGTCCCTTTGAAAGGGAAATTTCAAAGGAAAGAACGTGGGTTCAAACGTCCAATCGAAAGGAAACGAATCCACGGTTTGGGAGAGTTGGCAACCAGGCAAAAGTGGTCCAGTGGACTTGGAACCGGTGTTGTTCAACAGTGATTATGGATTACAAACCTTGATTGCTGGTCCGCAGGTGTCAAGGACCTCCGTTAGGTTGCTAGGACACTCCCCAGTGAGCTGCATAGGACTACCAATTTAGCGAGGGAGGATCTTCAAAAGGTCGGCTCATGAAAGATCTGAGTGCACATATCTCTTGGGAGCTCGTAGCTCCCTCGCACCACCATTCACCTGTGTAAATTTTGTATATCAGTATGAGAATGTAAAACCCCTTCCGTATTGGGGTAGTCTGTACTTAAAAAGGGCCCAACCCCCGTTCCCAGGCGTAACAATCTCCTTTGGGCAGCTTTCCTTTGTTGAGGATCTCTTGGATGTACTTCAGGTCGTCTTCTTGAAGTTCGAAGTTAAAGACCTTCTGGTGGTCGTCGATGTGCCTTGGGTTGCGCGCTCCAACGATGATGGCACCAACAGTGTCTTTCTGAAGCACCCATCTAGAAGCAACATTGGCGATGCTCTGGTCGTACTTGTCTCCCACCTCTCTCAGGGCGTACAGAAGCTCCTGCAGCCAATCGTAGGATCCCACTTGGTTGAGTACCGAAGCGTACTTGCGTTTGCTGTTGGTGTCCAACTTGACTTTGTTTGCCGGCATACGCAAATACCGGTCCGAGAGGAATCCTCCGGCCACCACCCCATACGGAAGCAACTTCATGCCCGTTGCTCTGCAGAACTCGTTCATACGTAGTTCTGGCCGCCTGTCCAGCAAGCTGTACTGGATCTGGTTGGACACGATTTCTGCGCCAGCATCCACCATTTTTTCCAACCTGGGAACGTCGAAATTGGTCACACCGATTTCCCCAACTTTCCCTCTTTCGCGCTCGTCCATGAGGTAGAGCACAGTCGACACGTAATCCTTGGCCTCGTAATCGTTCCAATACAACTGCACAAGGTCCAATTTGTCCACATTCAGCCTGTTCCTGTGTCTGATTACATCTCTCTTGACCCAGTCACGGTTCATGTCGTACATCTCCCTTCCCACACAGCACATTTTGGTGTACACTTGTACGTCTTCTTTCCTTTCACGCATGTACTGTCCGATGATTTCTTCGCTCGGTCCGTATCCGCACGCCTCAGGACCGGTGTCGAAGGTGTCGATGCCGTTTTTCGCGAAATCTTTCAGGTCGGAAACCGCCTCCAAACCACGTGTGCGATCGCTGCTGCGTTCTCCGCCATGTCCGCCAGAAAGCTGCCAGCAACCACGGATGATTGCCGAAGGACGCATGCCGCGTCGGCCCAGCTCCGCACCGCGTGGGACTGCGGATCTTTCTGCATCGGCACGAGCCGGATGCACGCAGCAGGTGCCTGCGAGCATCGCCAAGTGCGCCTCGCGACGCGTCAAAGGTGCGCGCATGCCCATCCGCGACGTCGTCCACGGCAGCTTTTCCTTTCGTCTTCCTTTCGTCTCCCTTTCGAATCCAACTTGAACCCGAAGCTTGAAAGGAAACGTATTCGATTGACCGGTGGTCCAACGAACCGTACTTGCAGGTGCACCTGGGTCCACCGGATTCGGAGAATATTCTCCCGTCGTGGTGGTGGAGTGGAGGATTGGACGAGAGATGAGACGGACACTCCTTCGCATGGCGGTGTGCGACGTGTACCGCACGTGGTTTCGGCGCTGAGGTGCCCTCGTGCACGCTAGGAGAGTGACGGATGCGACTGGAAGACGGAATGGTGGAGGTTTTCTACGGGGTTGGACTCCTACAACGTTGGATAAGTGGAGGGTGCCAATGCATGCATATAAGACTTGCCACGCTTTGGTGGTGTCCTTGCGTGTAAGCCGAAGCGCATCCCCATGATGCGATGCGTCGAAGAAGGATAGCGACCTCTGCTGTCTACAGTGTGGGAGAAAGACCAAACAAGCATGGTGGAAAGCTATTGGCGACTATTCTTCCGTTGATACATGTGCATGTCTATTCATTTTCTCTTAAGTGTACGTAACCAAGAATGCACCATGCGTGTTTGAAGGAAAGGCTTAGAGATTCTGATCGAATCTGCTCGCGTCTCGAGTACAGGAGCGATGCATACTTTCGACACGAGACCTTGGCAAGAATACGCAATTCCACAACGTACGAGATGAAGTGTGGCGCGTATGGCCTACCAAGGTCGAAATCCTCTCGATGGTCGCACGTGCAATCCAACGATACCTTTCGCACGAACGAATTGGTCCGCAGGATCGGTGGTGTTCTCGACGGCCGCCATGCTTCGTCTTATTCGTGGCACGTGACGCATGGTGCTTGGTCGCAATCGCTTCCTTGGATGCAAACTTCACACACGTTTTGGCTGGAGGAGACGGCCAGGACGAGTCTTTGAAAACGTCCTGGATTTCCCAATGAACGAGAATTTCTCCTTTCAAACCAATGGGTTTGAAAGGAAACGTCGGTCCGGTGAACCGGATCAAAAGACGTGGCACCATGCGCAGCGGCAAGGTCGCACGCGTCGCGTCGCTTCGTGCGGCGCTTTGGACGCGCAATCTCGCCGCTTCAGGGGTCGAGGACGACAACGGGACCATCCTGAAGCTGTTCAATCGGCACAACGGCGCAGAACTCCGTGTTGTGGGCACTGCACACGTCAGCGAAGCCAGTGCGGAGCAAGTCAAGCGAACCATACGAGAGTACCAACCAAGCACAGTGATGGTGGAATTGTGCCAGAGCAGGGCGGAAAAGCTTCGAAGGCAACTGGACAAGGGACACGGAGGGACAATGGAAGAAATTTTGCGGCTTATGATTGGTCCGGGGACTGTGGGAACAAAAGCACTGCAACTTGGCCTGGGAATGTTCTATCGGTTCTTCAGGTCCGCCGGGATGGATCCCGGACAGGAAATGATAGCCGCAATGCAAGAAGCGGATCGAATCGGGGCACACCTGGTTTATGGAGATCAAGATGTACGATTCACACTGTCTAAACTTCAGCAGGCCCTGAGTGCTGCAGATATCTTGAAGATATTGCAGCCGCAGCCGGTCCCTGAGGAACTCAAGCAACTTCTAGGTGATTCGAAAGATCTGAAAAGTGCAGTAGAGAGGATGAAGAATAGGGAAGCTGTTCGATTGATGGCCGAGGGTATGCGGAAACAGCTGCCCCATGTTGTGCGTATTATGTTGGATGAGAGGGACGAGTACATGGCCAAGGTCTTGCACAACATGCACGGGCGAGTAGTTGCGGTGGTGGGTTTAGCACACCTGGATGGAATTGAAAAGAATTGGACGTCCTTGGAGGGATGCCCATCCAGCTAGCTGAGAACCAAAGCTGACGCGCTTTATTGCAGGAAAAAAAATAAATCCACGTGTTTTTGTTGTTGATGTTCTGTGTACCTGCTGCCTGCACCTAGTCTCTTTTCGTTTTTGCCCACCTACTTTCTTGCTCCTCAAGGCATGTCTCGATCCATCCGAATTCTTTCATCTACGGCTACCTTCTACTTCAACGTCTTTGGAGATGTAATATTTGCTGGGTTTTTGGATGTATGCTCTGTGATTGCCGGCGTTCTACCGGTACGCCAAGAATTCTCGGCATTCCTCTTCTCCGTGCCTTATTCTTCTTCCGTTTTGTGTGCTTGCAGCTCTTCGTATGTGAGGGAGACCCGACTTCCCAGTTTCTGATCCACTAAGGGAGGTTTGGTGTAGGAGGAGAGTTGGACCAATTTGGTGTTGGTGATTTTCCTCAGCCTCATGGTTCTGCTCAGCTGCACGTATCCTGTGGTCGAATGTCTCGCAACTTTGCTGAGCGAAAGATGGGGTCTCTGGACCGTCTCGCGATTCGTATCTTCTTTCCAGCAGCTCCAATGTTTCATGTCGTCTTCGGTGATCAAACCGTATCTTTGCAGCGCAGCATCTGTTCCCGCCTGTTCGACCCGCATTTGGATGAAGTTGGTCTTCGCCTTGGCGTGCGAACCAGGCCGTTTCCACGCACTGGTTCCGTGCTCCGCACTTCCGACGTGAGGCGTGGATCCGTAGTCGTATCCTCCATCGCTGTCTCTCGTGTCGGCATCGGAATCGCTCTCGGAGGCGTACACATCGATCGGACCTTGTCGTGTCCGTTCGGCGTCCCACAAGGCTCGTTGGGTGGTCCTGCCACGCGCCTCCTGCGCCTCCTCGCGCACCGCCAGCGGCGTGGTCACCTTGTTCCACCTCTCCACGCTCCTGTCCATCCGATGGGCGTCCATGCGATCCACGTGGACGTGCGACGACGTCTGCGCTTGCACGAATGGACGTGCGAATGTGGCGCCTTTCGCGCCCAGCTCCTCCCTGTCCCGTCCCTTTCGAACCCGAACCCGTCCGGTTCAAACCGCCCGTTCGTCCAATCAAGCCTCCCTTTCGAAAGGACCGGTCGGACCGGGGACCCACGCTGGCCGGTCCCGGGAGGCGGGTCGGGGAGGAGCCACGCTGGAAGGCATCGATATCTTCCCCTGGAGATCCTGGGTCGTTTGTCCGGAAGGGGGCGGAGGTCTCGATGGACGTTCGAATTTTGAACGGGACGGCTCGTCTCGGGTCGAGTGGAGCCGAGGGGACCACTGGGGCGCTCCCGCCCCCGCCAAACGGGATTGAAACGAGGCGGGAATCCCAATTGAACCCGAACCGAGTCCCAATCGAGTGGAGGAGTTCAACCCAGCTGTCGACAGGTGGTTCAAATCTGAGGGAAGTGGAGGGGCGACCCCAAGCGGTGGATGGCCAGAGGGAAGACCAGAGAGATGGACTTGGATTAGGATTCTTCCACGATGCGAGCACGTGCGGCTGCAATGCGTGCCTGGAGGTGAGAGTCAACCCGCTCCTGAGGAGAAGGAACCGGTCCAGGACGGGCAGGGGCGGAAGTGCGTGCGCTCCTAGAATAAGAGAGCCTAGCAGGCTTGCGAGCGGTCAATTCAGCTGCACAACGAGAGCAGGCGCAAGAAAACCGGTAGTGCTTTCGTAAATACTTCTGACGTGCGCTGACAGGAACGTTCGCATCGAAGTACGAGATGTTGATCTCCTCGTCCTTGCGAATGAGACGTTCCGCGACCACGCCAGCCGTCCCTTTTCCACCAGTCACCCGTGCATTTGGATCGCAGGAATGGTTCACATAGGATATGCGAAGGTACACTTCCCGCCCAAAACAGTCCTCCCGTTTCCCTCGATTGCTGTACATTCCGAAGCAGTTGCTGTCTATCCTAGATCCCAATTCCAGCGCGCTTGATACATCTGGCAAGCAATCTGAAGACCACTCGGAAAGACGCATCGATCGCAGGAGGAACTTCAGCGGCTTGTTCCAGTCTTGCATGTCCAACTTACTGAAACCTTTTGCATGGCTCTGGAGTGAACAGAATTCGCCGTATTTCAATACCGGCAGTGCGCGCACAAATTCGTACACCTCTGGTGTGAATTCGTCGATCGGCACAGTGGAGGTGGACGGTGCATGGGAACTCTCGCAGTCATTGGCTTCAGAAAGGGAACCATCCATCGTGTCTGTGAGTGCACTCTCCTCAGATGTTCTCAAGCGGCAGCTCTGAAATTTCTCCACCAAATCCACTCCTGTCCATGGAGTGGCCCCATCGAGTCCTGTGATTTGTACAGCGTCTTCCTCCCCCTCTATTTCTCTCCGTGCGATGACCTCCAGCATCATACGCAACACGTTTTCCATTTCGTTGTCGCATTTAGACGATGCGAAATGTTTCAGGGTTCCACACAACCTGGAATGTGGTACGCACCACTCGGCTGATTCCCCGTTCCCTTCCCAGTGCTGGTTCCTGCAGGTGTCTGAACAGTAGTACACCTGTCCACACTCGCGACAAGAAACTTCCAACCTCTTCTTCCCCACTTCGAAACATCCGTTGCACACCCTTTTCTTGTGGCTGGGCAGCACTGCACAGGCGTACACTTGGTCCACCAGCAGCAGTTCTCCTTCTTCGACGTCTCGAGCGGCCACCAGGTACCTTCCTTTGGTTTCGGACCGACGAATTTGCACCGGCATCCCCGCAAACAGACCTTGCAGCTCCTGATTCGAGCACGATTCGTCGTTCGAAGGGCATGGCGACGCCATTGTTGCACCTTTGCGCGTCGGCTTCCTCCTCACGGCGGCGCCACTCGTCCCACTGCACCCATTTCATCCATGTAGCGCGGAGGAATCCCTCTCACGTACCTGAGGGATCCAGGTCGCGAGTCTCGTGTCGGAAGCCTCCGCTACTCTGATTTTCCCTCGATCGAAGGACGGCCATGGCCCGCAGAGGATGCTTCTCCTTTCGACCGGGATCCACTCGGTTCTCTTTTCCTTTCGAATCGGACGGTCTCTCCCGGTTCTACGCTGGTTTGAAAGGAAGAAGGATGCTCACTGAACCACCGACACCAAACCAGGGGAGTTTCTTCTCGCGAGCCGTCCATCGGCCTTGTGCAGCACCAAACACGACGCGTCGTGCGCACCAAGACGGACCTGGGGTCACGGGATTCGGATAGCTTCGCCATTCCTACGGTCCACTGCCATCCACGACGGAATGGAAGTGAGCTTACCCGGTGCTATCCACTAGGTGGTAGATCCACCCTTTCTCAATGCCTCCACCGGATCATACGTTCGAATCTGCGCGTTTCACGACACCTCGTCCAATTCCATACCTTTTCCTTCCCGTTGTGTGTTCCCACGCTACCTGTTTCCGTCCGTTCCTCGCCACCAAACCTCGCAAACGTCCGCCTCCTGCCTCACGAAGAGAAGAAACTCCCAAGGACCCCTCCAGGTCGAACCGCACCATGGGAGTTTTTTCTCTCCTGCTTTGGTCGTGCTTTGGTCCGCCGCCATCGCGTCCATTTCCTTCGATTTCGACGAAGCGCGTACGCATCTTGCGCCTCCTCGTCGTGTCTTCCGTGGCACAGAGAGGGACGTGGGACCATGGATATCGAACGGTTGGCCATCTCGGACGCAGCAGGAAAGCCGAGGAGGAAGGAAAGGGAAGAACACGAAGGCATCCTGCTCCGAACCCAGGACAACGAACCGTCCGTCGACGTGGGACGCGAAATTGTGCTGCTCATACGAAGAAAGCATGGAAATTCCGTGCAGGTGAGTGCACTGGAACGCACGTATACGCGAATGCATTGCGGAAGAAGCCGAAAAGCCTGCGGACCTGCTGCTGACCACAAGGGCGTGTCGGAAACGGTCCACCAACCGACAGCCGGAATCAAAGCAACTGTGTGCAGTCACAGAAGCCGTCGTTGAAGTCATTGAGGCAGAAGGGCTTCGATGCACGCCGGCAGCGCTCTTTGCGGCAGGGATGTCGTCCTTGGAACGTCCTGGTACGCTGGAGAGCCCTCCAGTGGCCACTGCCATTTGCTCCTTCCTGTCGTTTGTGCTGCCTCACTGTGCGCCATCTGTGTTGCATTTACGAATGAACGAATCGCTGAAGATGTTCAACAGTATCTTGGAGAATTCAGAACAGAACCATTCGCTGCAAAAGTCTGCCATACTCTGCCTTGGGGGATTGCTGAAAGCCGCAGATCCTGATGAATGGACCAATGCTGCACTGTCGTTTCATCACTTGCTGGTCTTGGGCATTGACGGCAAACCCAAGGTACGAAGAAGGGCTTCAGCGTCTTTAGCAGACGTGCTGCTTGCGCTGAGGGGTACAGAAAGCGGGGAATCTGCATCCGAGGTGGTCTTTAAAGTTTGCTGCTCCATCCTGCCAGCTCCAGCAACAGCTATTGCTGCGGCATCTGAACTACGCAAGAAAAAGTTTGAAGCTGCAAAGGCAGAAGCAGAGCATGCAACTGAAAGAGCCCTGCATCTCTTAGGATTGCTGAAGAGTGTTTTGCCAACGCTTTCTAGCTCTTGGTCCTCGCGCGTCTGTGAGCTGATAGTTGGGTTTTATCCACTGGGCCAGCCATTGTTGACCAAACATGCCACAGATACCCTTAACGCCTTCTTGAGAAGCACAGACTCTTCCTTGTCAGAAGAAGTTCTAGTGCTAATGCTGGAGCGGATCTTGAAATGTCAGGAGGCATGGGATGTGCAAGATGCAGATAATGTGCTTGCTGCTGTTTTCTTGGTTGCCGAAGCTCTCAAGCAGCTGGTAGCTAGGAGTTCAAAGCAGGAGTGTCCTCTTGTGGCCACGGCATATCAAGTTCTGATACCGCTTTTGGCATCGGAAAAGGAGGGTGTAGTCCTTGGAGTAGCAGAAGGTCTGCGACAAATCATTCAGCACACCATCACAGATAGTATGGTTGCTAAGCAAGTCTCCAATGGAGGGAAAAGCCTGCCAAAAACATCAGCGCTAAGGGCAATTACAACATCAATGGAGTCGCTGCTGGGGTTACGGTATCGCACTGTTTGGATCCATGCATTCCCATTGTTGGGGTTCTTTCTGGAGAAGCTGGGCAATGCTTGCACTGTTGTGGCTCCCTCCATCATAACGCAGCTAGCTGACATATACGCGGTGCCTGAAGAGCGGGAAATGCTGGAATGCGCACCACAGCTCCAAGATGCCCTTGGCAAAGCAGTGCGTGCAGCAGGGCCTGAAAATATGAATGCTCTCCTTCCATTAAACTTGATTGGGGCTTTGGATGCCGTGTCTGGCAAGCGCGGGGCGGACGTTGCTGCAGCTATTGAGGCCGGCGGTGGAAGAGCATGGTTACTTGAGGTATATAAGAAACACATACGATGTGCTAGTCTTGGATTCTTTGCCAAGGAGTGGTTGCCACTAGTAAACACACTGGAAAGGAGAAGCGCTGCAGCGAAGTCTGCTGGAAGGGCACTCGAAGCCAAGGTTGCGATTGGGCTAGAAACACAAATCTGGGCAGTCCTTCCAGCCTTTTGTCATTGGACCTCAGATACTTCCACTTCTTTCCCTAGGGTGGCAAAAGAGCTAGGATCGCGTATGCAGTCCAGACCAGATCTAAGGGGCATAATCTGTGCAGCGCTCAGACAATTGGTGAATGATAATCTTCAAGTGTCCAAAAGTGGGAACTCGACAGCACCAGCTATGGAGGATGAAGAGGCTGCTGAAATCCTTGTTCATACCTTTGAGAGTGGGCATGATGAGGTTCCCGAATTTTACACGTCAGATTTGGCGCAAAGAAATTTGGACGCCATATCAAGCTACAGCAAAAACTTCTTGCCTGTACTTTTCAACTTGTATATTGCACTTCCACCCGATAAGCGTGGGGATATACATGCCACAATAGCGTCTTTCTCTCGCATCACAGACAAGAAATTACTTGGCACTTTCTTCAGGACTGTAATGAAGAAGCTTGTGTTAGCAGGAGCAGGAGAGACAAAGGGAAATGAAGCTGTGTCCACTGAGGGAGGAGCGACCGTTGCTGAGCGACGCTGCACATTCATGGAATTAGCACTTGCTCTTGCTGGTGGTCTTGATGAAGGCACTGTACCTGTCCTATACAAAGCTTGCAAACCAACATTGATGGAGAGCGAGGTTAAGGTACAGAAAAAGGGCTACAAGCTCCTGGCGTATTTGTGTACAGAATATCCAAATTTTTGCAAAGAAAACATCACTGATATCCTGCAGATGATGGAGGCTGCTCTTCCATTGTGCAACCCAGCATCCAAGCTAAACAGACTGCACTGCATAGAAGGATTGCTCGTGGCCATCGTGGACTTAGCTGGAGATTCTCTGGCACCTGCTGAGAAGGCCCAAGCAATGACCGTCTTGGTTGGGGAGATATGCCTCTGCACCAAGGAGGTGAATGCAAAGACACGCAGCCTTGCATACGAACTCCTGGTTCAGCTCGCAGATGGTTTTCCACAGGAGAATGGGGGAGTTTGTGGATTTGTAAATATTGTGGTGGGGGGGCTGGTGGGGGGCACTCCCCACATGCAGAGTGCTACGGTTATGGCATTGGCAAGGCTACTTTTTGAGTTTCCTGATGAACTGGAGGAGACAGCTCCGGAGATTCTTACTACTGTGCTTACGCTCCTTCGTGGTAGATCCAGGGAGATTGTGAAGTCAGTACTAGGATTTGTAAAGGTTGCAGTTGGAAAGCTTGGCATCGAAGAGCTCAGGGCAAATCTCCAGTCGATCATTGAGAGTTTGTTGTTGTGGGGAAACGACAGCAAGAACAGGTTCAAGTTGAAGGTCAAGGTGATACTCGAGCGGATATCTCGCAAACTGGGCTTTGAGGAGTTGGAGGCTGCAATGCCCCATGAGCACAGGAAACTCTTGACGAACATCAGAAGGACAAATGCTAGAAAGGAAAGAAGAAAGTACGAAGATGGAGACTTCCTGAGCGAAGGAGACATGGATGCCCGGTCCTTCGCGACCAGGACCTCTGCCAGGTCAAAAGCCCAGTCTGGTTGGGCGCACACAGACTTTTTTGGCGACGGGGACTCTGATGATGATCCAATTCACATATCAAACAGACGACAAGCTCGTTCCGTAGGAGCAAGGACCAATAAAGTGCCCGCGAGCCTTCCTGGTGCAGTATCCCGCAAACGTGCTCGACAGGCAATTGGTGCTGACTTTGGGGAGGAAGAAGGCGATCCTATGGATCTTCTGGACCATGGAATGGCTCGTCACATGCTCAAGTCTGGTGCTAAACGTGCTGCGTTGGAGCAAGCTGGCAACGATGAGGGCGACCGTGAATTCAAGGTGGCACCAGATGGGCGCCTAGTTATCAAGCGAGAGTGGGAACATGAGGTTCGCTTCGCTGAAGATGAGGAAGAAAACAATGATGCTCGCAGTGCAGGCGGCAGGAGTTCTCGCTCGAAGTATGCAAAGACAGAAGGGGGACGTAGCAGAATGACATCGAAAACCGGTGTCTCCTCCGGTGGTCGTAGTTCGCGTTCTCAGAAGTCTGCAGGAGGCAAGTCTGTTGTACACGAGGCCGATCGTTATCGATCGAAGAAGTCGAAAGGTGACGTGAAGGGTGCCAAGAAATTCGAGCCATATGCATACTGGCCGATGGATCGGCGCATGATGAACCGTCGACCATCCAAGCGTCGCGAAGCCAAGCAAGGACTGCAGCGTGTCCTTCACCAGGGGGACTGAATTGTTTCCACTTTGGGAAGTTGATCTTGTTGGTCCGATTTCTTTTCCTCCATGCATCACATGTCTTGTGGTGCCATTGGTGCACAATCTTTTATTCCATCTTCTCACACATCTTGTGACACACCCTTCCCTCCACCTCGTTGTACACCTCCATCTCTCACCGTCGATGGCCACCCATCCTGTCCACATCCCCCTTCCTCCTCCCTCCTCCAATGCCCCCCTTTTCGCATCCTCCAATGCCCCCCTTTTCCACCCGTGCCAAATGCCCTCCCTCGGGTGGTTAACTCGGTCGGGTTAACTCGAGCACACGAAGCCAAGCGGTCCGACGCGGCACCGTCGCGCGCCAAACGCAGCTTCCAGCGTCGCGTAGGAAGGCGTAGGAGCGCGGTAGCGGCGGATCGAAGCGGAAGGAAGATCGTGCTTGGATTTCACGCGAAAAAACGGACGAAAACGAGCCGAAAACGCGCACGTACGGACGTGGAAGGGGTCGAGGGTTTCCCTCCGCTGCGATCCACTAGGGTTTAGTGGAGGTCAAGGGAGTGGAAGGGATCTCAGCCACACAACATTGGGATCGATTGGAATCATTGCAGTGGTGGTGAAGAAGCAGACAGACCTGCACAGCAGCAGGAGGAAAGGAACTGGCACAAGCAGCGATCCTGTGAGCCAACATGAGTCGCATTAGCTTCCGATCCAGGCCGGTGGACACCGATCGGCAACTGCCCATCGTCAGGGATCCTACGCAGCTGGATGGAGGGGATGGGGTCAGTAGAAACGTAGCGCACGGGCACCAAGACCTGGACCGAGAGAATGAAAAGGTACGCCACGATAGGCCAACTGCCCCAGGGGCTGAAACACATGAGTGTGTGCTTCCTGGAAAAGCCGCGACCATTGTGTTGCAAGGCCCAATCAAAAACGCTTGTACATGCCGACCAAAGCTATTTCCTAGGGTCCAATGCTCAGGAGAGTCGTTGTCATGTGGGAACATAGCTGGAAGCCTTTTCCCATGCGCACCCTCCAGTCCTACTCTGCAGAAGCTCCTTCGTACCTCCTCTTGCCTGTCGAGAGCGTTCTTTTCCCTTCTGTGCCAGTGGCTGACAAATCTAACGCTCAAACTTTGCCGAATATTGCAGGTGCAACGGGTCACAACCACAAAAGGGACAACAGAGATCCCCACGCCCAATGTAGAAGTTGTGGAAACCTATGAGGACGATTACAAGCCCATTTTTGACCAACCCATATTTTATGTTAGGAAACCGCCATTTATGGAAGCTACCACAGAAAGCTTTGTAGAATACGATCTGGACGAGGAGGACGAGGAATGGCTTGCCAAGTACAACGATGGTCAGGAGAGGTTATCCGGGGAGAAACTTGAATTTATGATCATGAAGCTGGAGCACATCTGCGCGGAGATCACTGACAAAGCTTTCGTTGCTGCTGGTGCAAGTGCGGCAGAGCGTAACTCCGTTGCTGCCTCTGCGTCGACGTCACACCTGTCTCGTGAAGATGCTCTGGCGGCTTTGAAAAGTGCCAACATGAGGCAAGCGGTCAATGTTGCCGTGTATGACTATTGGGTGGAAAAGCGGAAACGGAAGGAAAGACCTCTCATGCGAAGATTTCAGCCTCCTCCCCCCGTGACAGATTCAAACCCTTATACCGTGTTCCGTGCAAGGGAGAAAATTCAGCGTCCACAAACTCGACGCAAGCGTGAGAACGACGTAAGCAGCTATGAGAAGATGCGTGAAATGCGGTTCAACATGGCACGTGCGCGGGAGGTCTTGGCAATGATAGTTACGAGGGAGAGGAGGAAGCAAGACATCCTCATGTGCGAGGTCAAATTGCACACCCTCCAGATCCGCCTCAGGCATGACGCACGGAACAGTCACGAAAAGGCAGAATTGAGCACTTGGGAATGGTTGAAGCAGCTGGAGTCAAAGCAAGATGCGGCCTTGCCCGTGAAAGCGACTGCATTTGGTGGTATGGAGGAAAGCATGTACCCGACTCTGATGGATGCAAAGAAGAGCAAGAAGAAGCGTGCATTGGAACGGTTGGGTCGTCCGGAGGTCCCCGGCGAAGTGCCTCCCTTCCCAACGCCGCCTGAGGAACCAGAAGTGGAGATGCTATTCTTGAACCCTCCTCCATGGGATCGTTTGGCGGAGATGCGCCTTCCGCCGGAGGTGGATCGCACACGTCTCCGTCCACGCATCGGGAGAGGCGGTCGTATCATCTTTGACCGGGCAGATCCCTTCACTTGGGTGCCGTTTCCACCTCAGGAGATTCCCAAGGCCACGGTGGAGATGTTGGATGCGGCCATGGCGCTTTCACCAGCAGTGTCAGAGGACAGCAGCATGGAAGACGCGGAGGTCGGTGAAGAACACCAGGGTCCAGTTGGTCAAGCCGAGGTTGGTATGGAAGTGGATCGCGGATAAATCCTGGCCAAAACAGAAGTCTGGGCCACAAGCGTCGAAGGAGACGTTTCTTCCCATTTGTATTTCATTGGTGTGCATGGGACAATAAAGAGGGTGTGTCCTTGCTGGATGGATTCTGCAGGGACCGCAGGTCGTTGGGCTGGTCCTCGACCATTGGGATCACAACACAGGGATGTAACACGCACGCACGTACTCGGTACGTTCTCACACCTCTACGTTTCGTTCCATCGCATGACTATCTTCTTTTCTTCATTGGTGTCCGGGCACCTCGGAGGATGGGTGGTGCCAGACACGTCCGAGCTGTCCCAGGCGTTGGTCGGCGTCTTGTGCGGTGCGTCACGCCGACGTGAGTCCTTTCTCTCGCAGCTCTTCGAGCACTTGCTTGTGCTTGATGCGCGTCAACTGTTCCATGCGTTTCTTCTCTTCCATCGTTTCTCTCCTGCAGGTCCGTCCGTGGCACCCAAACAGGTCAGTTCCGTCGCACGTGCGTCTTTTTCCTTCGCGTTTTCGCGTGCAGCTGCGACTCACTTGGCGTCCGTGGCTTCCAGGAGGGTCTGCACGCGCGAGAGCGCGAAGTACGCGCCCACGAAGAGCGCGCCGAACGTCGCGAACCGCACCATCGTCGCACGTGTTGTGTGGTCGGTAGGATCGGATCCGAAAGGGAGCTCTTGATCGGACGATTGGAAGAAACGTTCTTACTAATCGGCGGGGTTGAAAGGGGAAGCTCCGGTTTCGAACCCGGGGGGGCACTGGAGAATCGAAAGGGGACGTGGGTCGGTTTGAAAGGAAACAGGTGCGGGTTCGAAAGGGAAATGCACTCGGGTTCGAAAGGGAACACACTCGGGTTTGAAAAGGAAGATGTGGGACACGTGAAGCTAGAGACGAGTGCAAACACAACACGTGCAGCAGAATGGAGAGAAGAAGCGCCAAACGAAGTGAAAACGGATTGAAGAAGAGTCCATGGAACAGTGGGAGGGAGAAAGGAAGGGCGGAAGAAGGATCCAACACGTGGAATTGGCCAAAAATGGGAAAGAATGGGACAAGACCAAGGTCGCGAGGGTGGAGGATGAGGACGTGAGGAACACTTCCGAACGAAGATCGATGCTTAAGAAATCCATGGCCGCTTTGCCAACCAAGGTACGTCAACTTCGGAACGGGAAGCGTGTTTGTGCTTGCCGTGCGTTGTCGCTCCCAACCTGCACCCACATGGAAGGAACAGAGAAATGGTCCATTGCTACCCTGGCGTGCAAGTGGCCATAGGTACTCGGATCATCACCTTTTACGTTGCTTGGATCGACTTCAATATCTCGTGCTTCCTGATCCTCTTCCACAACGGGTCTTCTCTCGCTCGTACCTACATCGTCAAAGATCTCTCCTTTCCCTACACATGCGCACTTCCACATCACCGAATTCGATCACGAGTATCCATGAGGTCCACGCATGATCTCTTTCACGTGCAAAGACGTCGCTTCACCGCTGCAGGTTGTCTACGAAGCTGCACCTACGTCCGCTTCCTTCACCAACACCAACCCTCTTGCACTTCCTTCCTCTCTCCTCGAGAATTTCAGACGCCACCCCTCGTCCCTCCTGAGTTTCCCCTGGGGTGGCGGCGCGCCGCCGGGACCCTTTTCCTCCGTGTTCGTGGGACGAGGAGAGGATTTCAGACGCGGTTTCGTCGGTCGGGTGTTTCGTCGCATCTTCGACGCGCATCAGATTGTTTTTTGTTCGCAGCTGCATTTCGACGTCGCAAGCGAAGCTTACCACCGCGTGTTCGTCGACGTGACAGCACCTTCGCCATGCTCAACCACGAAGGAAAGGTCGTGGACCTCTACGTGCCCAGGAAATGGTGCGACGACGTGCGAAAGAAGGCCACGAGACGGCGACGCAGGCGAGGACGGCGCTGACGACGGACGGATGCAACAGCTCCTGGAGCAGCAGCTTGATCACGGCCAAGGATCATGCCAGCGTGCAGATCAACGTGGGACACCTGGACGAGAACGGCGTGTACACGGGACAACAGACCACCTACGCACTGTGCGGATTCGTTCGCTCCAAGGTACGTGCAACCGTGCACGCGTCCAAGCATCCGACGGATGGATTTCGAGGACTTGGAAAAGAGATACTGACCGTGGAGAGCGTGCGGTGCTTGTGGACGTTGCGAACGTGCAGGGTGAGGCGGACTCGGCGTTGGACACCCTGTGGCAGAAAAACAAGGCAGAACTCAACCAGTGACCAAGGAATGTAAATGAATGCTAGATTCGTTTTGCCGATTGGAACATATGATACATGCGAGCGCAATGGAAGTGGTTTAAACCACATCTCTGGACAGAGACGTCATCATGCGAAACCCCACACTCACAAGCAAGGGAGAACGGCATCCAAAGTGCTGTCCTTCTTGCAGTACGCAATGCGTACGTACTTGTGCTTGTACTCCTCGCAAGCTGCACTCCCACTTTCCCAAAAGACATGCCCTGGCACGACGGCCACCCCTTTGTTCTGCAACAGGTGCTCTGCATACTGCACATCCGTGGCATTTCCCGTCCACTCCGGAATCCTTGCAAACACGTAAAACGAACCGGCTGGCCAATGGGGGAGGTCGTACCCTGCTTTGACCAGCTGGTGGCAAACCACCCGCCTCTTCTCGGCGTACATCTCCTGCAGCTTGGCCATGTACTCATGTTCAAAGTTCATGGCAGATGCAATCGCGGCTTGGAACGGCGCGGGTGCACTGTCAGCGAACTTGACATGCAGGTTAGAAATGGCTTCTGCGATCTCCTTGCATGCGATAGCCCATCCAATCCTCCACCCAGTTACATGGAACGTCTTGGATGCAGACGACGTTACAATGCAGCGATCTTTCATGTTAGGTAGTGACATGAAGCTGATGTGCTTGTCTTCTGTGTACACAAAATTCTCGTATACCTCATCAGATATCACATAACAAAAATGGTGGGAGCATATCTTGGCGATGGTTTCTAGCTCTACTCTTGTGAACACTTTTCCAGTAGGATTGTGTGGTGAGTTAAGCACCACCGCCTTGGTGTTCTTGTTGACTGCAGCTTCCAACTCCTCTTTGCAAAACGTCCAATTCGGGGGTTGCAGCTGCACATACACAGGAGTACCTCCTGCCAATTTCACAAGCGCACTGTATGTTTCATACACTGGTTCGAAGAGCACAACCTCGTCTCCAGGTTCCACCATGGCCAAGACAGCCATGGCCAACGCTTCCGTCTGTCCGCAAGTGACAACCACTTCTTCCTGGGCATCCACAGGAACGCCTTGAGCCTTGCTGAACGTCCTGGCCACGGCTTGTTTGAGCTCCCAGCAATCGCTGCGCGTCGTGGACGCTCCAGCACGTCAGCATTTGCACTTCCTGTTTCCAGTTCGCCAGTGTCACGTGGTCTTCGACGTTTCCACACGCGCGCACCCACCTGTATTGATTGCTTCCACCACGCATCGCTTGGACGGCTTCTTCGACCACACGTCCGTCGATTTCGAAATCGGGAAATCCTTCGGCAAGGTTGATGGCACCACGTTCTTTCGCTTGGTGCGACAGCTCTTGGATGGAAGACGGCACCACGTCCAACACGCGTGTCGCCAAGCGGGCCTGCGCACGCATCGTGGGTCGCACTTCGCGCACGTCCACCGGCATGGCTTTGTCTTCGAGCCAGGCACGTCCTTGCTTTTGTGTCTTCCACGTTCGCGCGTGCAAGCACCGATGGACGTGCACGTTTCGACACGTGCGAAGTGGCGGTTGGAACGACCCTGGGCGACCCTCCTGGACACCTGGGGCGTTCTACAACACACAACACAATTGCAGAGCTCAGAGGTGTCGAGTCGGATGGATGCACGTGGCAAGGTATGGAGGAGGAACTGCACGGCTGTGTTACGCGTGCAAGTCCAGGCTCGTACGAGTCGCGGCCAGACAAGCAACAGTGGGAATGGGTGTAGAAATACTTGAGCAGTTGAAGTGTGTCCATTACGTATTCTTGGTAGGTGATTCACTGTCAAGGAACAACAAAATCGGTGCAAACCCATAACATGTTCATGCGCCAAGTACTCATGACCAGAAAATTATGGATACAGAGCCCACAGCTTTGTTGTGAGAACGAAATGTCCGATGAGGCACTTTTGTGTCCATTGTCAAGTGCAGATTCCTGTTGGCTGATGCCGTGTCCCATTCCACTTATTGCAGCTGCTTTTACATGAGCACTTTCCCAACTACGCGGTGAAAAGCAGGTTGTTGACTCCAAGCCAAACATGCAGAATTCAAATCAAATGCTTGCATGGTGCGTTGCAGCACAATCACCGAAGAGGTAAGGCTTCTATACAACTTGCAGGTACTGGTGCATCGCTGGATCTAAGGTGCAACAACTGCTTCTGCCGACTGATTGTGCGTTTTATTCATTGTACATCTGAGATTGGCGGCTCGTCTACTCCTGCCACCGTTCAACACCAATCAAAAGCCTCCCACTTGGCGAAGCACCGTACAGCTGAATCGTCGGACAAACGTCGCTCCCTTTTCCGGTTGATCTGCGGCATTCCGAAAGACCGTCGAACTTATCCCGGTCAGGACATCCACGCCATCGTGTATTCCATCCGACACTGTACGCCACATGGTGGCATTCTGTCGCACCTGCATCCAACCCCCTTCTTGCTGGAAACACGTGACACGTGTTCGGTAGGACGCAGGTTCGTCGAATACGTGTCTGGGGATCCTATCCCCACCAATCCAGTCTGGTCAGTCCGACCCCAAGACGTGCCCCGACCCTTCGTCCTATAAAAAGAGGAACTGTTCACAAGCATCTGGGGCGAATTCGAAGCTTCGGTTGATGAAGGAGGCCGTATGGAAGGACACGTCATCTGGACCGAACTCCGAGGTCCGTTTCCACTGCTCTGATTGGTCGATGAAAGGAAGGTTCGTTGAAGTCGTGGATTCTCAGCCACGCAAAGTGAGCAGGTCCATGGATTCACCCCTGAAGCCAGCTGGCATGGAAAGGTAGAGGGCATATGAGGCATGTCACTTGGATACGAGGATTCACTGCTGTGCAGCGCAAGTACGAGGCAGCTGGCCAACACAAGCATCCACGTCGGAGACCAGGCCCAAGATCCGCTCCAACATGCAGATGTGGGCAATCAAGGTACTGCTAGGGCTCGCAGCTTCAGTCTCGCTTGCCGTCCATGCTGCTTCTCACTTCGACCCTGTGACTTCGATGGACAACGAGTACACCGATACAAAGACGTGGGTGGTGGATCCCTTCATCATTCCACCCAATGGCAACCCAGATCGTGAAGCCATTGAAAAACCTGGTGATTTTTCGGAGTACCCACAGATAGACGCCGATACCGGGGATCGCATCAAGTTCATTCAGAGGCCGATTGTTTCCGGTCGCGAAATCCACGGAGTCTATGTTGTGACGGATGAGACAGCAGTGGCAGATGGGACCTGTCCTTCCACGGCTGGTTCAACCTGTCAGCCTCTGACTGCTGGGACAAATGCAACAGAATGCACAGGGTACAAATATGGTTTGCCTCTCGTCCCCATGGAGGGCGATGGTGGCTTTGTCTACTACACCACAGATGAGCTTGGCACAGTTGCCAGTCAATACGGCATCGATCACGGGGAGAGCGCCAAAATGGTGATGTTTGCCTGCCCCTGGGGAGGGCACTGTGCTGCTGGCATGAAGGTCAAGGTTGTGGTTCACAATGCAACACCGAGTCCCCCTTCGCCTTCCCCTTCGCCTTCGCCTTCGCCTTCCCCTTCGCCTCCCCCTTCGCCTTCCCGTTCGCCTTCCCCTTCGCTTTCCCCTTCGCCTCCCCAACCACCAAGTGGACCTGACAGTGGTGTTAGTTCTATGCATTCCTGGATGACTCTCGGTCATATTGCCCTGGTTTTCTGCGTGTCCTTTATCATGCTTTGAATGCCTGGGGATTATTCGTTAGCTCTGTATGGTTTGACATTCTAGGCTGATAGCTTCTCAAGACAGCCTGCCCTGAGAGCATCAAGTGTGTGAAGCCTAGTTCATCACCCGGAAGAAGCTAGTCTTAAAGCTAGGCTATTTGGCTGTCATTTTCCATTTACTTCTCCATGTAGTAGACCTTATTGTTGTTGCAGTGGTAGTACCAAGGTCATGGAGGATAACAATGGTGTAAATTTAAAGTGTCCATTGCAAAGTGAATGTTTACCCAATTCACCTTCTTGATCATTGAGACGGTTCATGGTTCCTACCTTCCTCCAATCGCCGAGTTGGTTGGGACCTTGGTAGATGTCTACTCTTCTCCCTGCCTCTTCTCCTTGCCAAACAATTAGCATGTATTTGGGTGGTCTCGACAAAGCTTCAGTTGACTAAGCCGTAGATTCTATGCATTTATGTTACCATGGCCCGCTTAATCTATTCGAGCTAACATTTTATCTCTTGTGTACAATGGTTTTGTCTCCGAAAATGCATTGTGAGTGCGGCTAGTATGAATTCATGCCACATGAAGCAACGCTGTAGACTCCCAAATAGTCAAAGCCTGATTACATCGAGACTTCTACATGGAATCAACTTGAAGTAGAGAATGTTAGCTGGCTATTTCACGTATCTCAAGTGCAAGTCTAGATTTGACAAGGAGGCTATGTTTGTGCGAATGAGAGAGGTGCGTTTGATGGGTACACCGAGAGATTGCCAAAATCACACTCTCCTATTTGGCAATGGAGAGAATTGATTGAAGAAAAATTGACATGTTAACATTGCCGCCAAAAGTTTCGAGGACAAGTAAGTGTTGTGGTTGGTGGGTTCCACGAGGCTGTGAGACGACAGTGAATCGTTCAACAGCCGGAACCACTGGCACGTTGCGTGTGGAGGAGCACGCCTGTCGTTCTTGGAGGTGCGGAGAACCAGGACGCACCGAGAGCTGGATCAGAAAGGTTCTAATTCGTTACAACATCCCG
>JBBULP010001183.1:0-27685 GCA_038048775.1 Picocystis salinarum
TCAAACGACGCAGGGCCCTTTCGCGGACTTTCAGCTTCCATTTCCATGCCCACACGTCCGCGAGAATCTTCCGCCCCACGAGCAATGCGTGGAAATACACCCGGAGGGGGGTCTGGCGGACTACTGCACCCACCTATTAAGCAAGTATAACCGAATCCTGGGGCCCTTGGTTGGGTGACCCAGGATGAAGGGGAGACCGAGGCTCCTCGTAGGGGGGCCTGGGACCCATAGTCCCTTTCAAGCTCAGAAACCATCCAAAGGACGGCAAAGATTGATCCTATGTTGTAACAACCCCGATATCGAGCAACAACTAGTGGAGTTACATTTTCGAATAGCAAAGTAGAGACTCAACTTGCGAGTATGAGATTGGATCGTTTGCCACTTCGAAAACGATTGTGACCGGTCTCCTCATGATGGTTCTCCGAAAATTCCCTTTCGTTTAAGCAATGTGAATGTCTCGATCATTAGCGTCAATTATTAGCAAAAAACGTTTGTTGCCTACGAAGCACATGCATAGCCATGTGTGCGATTTAGAAAGCACTAGCATGTCGAGGAGTACATCAATGAGACTTAGTCGTAAGGGGACCATTTGTCTTAAATGACACAAACAAAACATCTAGCCCGTGCAAACGAGAATGGTGTACGGTCAATGCGATAGACTTGATGCTACCTTCATTTTGGGGCCCAACCAAAGTCTTATATTCAAGTAGTTTATTGAACCAAGTTTGATCCTTGCACCCATGGAACGAACGATCGGTGTCCATTTTGTTTGTCTCCTAGCCAGCGTCTTGCATCCAAAAAGAACACTTGATGATCGGTTTCACCATTCGTTCGTCTATTGTCCATCCAACGCCAAGGTCAGGTTTTTTCGGTGGATCTTGCGTTGCATATCTCTTCGTTGTTGAAACGTTCCGTGATCCCTCGCTACGTCGTCCTTGTTTCAATGAACCGGAGAGAAGAAACTCTCTTGGGCTCCTTCCGTCGCAGCCGAGCTGGCCCTTTCGAATGTCGAAGCGAACACTTTTCCATGGGGTTTGCCAAATCCACAACGCGCACAATCGCACGTGTTCGTAGCTTACGCATAATGGCGAAAGGAGACGAGAGCGAGGCAAAGAGAACCCATTTCGAGTTCGAAGTGCTGGCCAAGCACAAGCGAGCCAGGGCCGCCATCCTTCGCCTGAAGAATTACGACTGCCACACTCCGATGTTTATGCCTGTAGGTACACAAGGAAGCGTCAAAGGACTCACCAATCGACAGATGGAACAGCTAGGATGTCAAATGATTCTTGGGAACACGTACCATCTACAGCTCAAACCTACTTCCGAGTTGCTTGATGAAGTCGGTGGATTACATCAATTCGAAACTTGGAGAAGAGGGCTGCTGACGGATTCAGGAGGGTTCCAGATGGTGTCTCTTCTTGAGCTTGCAAAAATTACGGAAGAAGGTGTCGTATTCCGATCACCAAGGGATGGGCAGGAAATGTTGCTTACACCAGAGGAATCAATCAAAATACAAAATCGCATTGGTGCCGATATCATCATGGCACTGGACGATGTAGTGCACAGCTGCACAGCCGATCCCGCAAGGTTTGAGGAAGCCACACATCGCACCTTGAGATGGATTGATCGGTGCGTTGCTGCACACGATCGCAAGCATGATCAAAGTCTTTTTGGCATTGTCCAAGGAGGATTGGATCCCAAGCTGAGAGCGATCTGCTTGGAGGGGATGTTGGAAAGAGGTGACCAGCTCCCTGGTTATGCAATTGGTGGGCTTGCGGGAGGGGAGGATAAGCATGCTTTCTGCAAGGTAGTGAGCCAATGTACAGCAGCTCTCCCAGAAGATAAGCCACGTTATGTGATGGGTGTAGGCTATCCTCTGGACATACTTGTGTGCACCGCGCTGGGTGCGGACATGTATGACTGTGTGTACCCAACCCGCACTGGACGGTTTGGTACAGCCCTTACACCCCAAGGTGTTTTGAAGCTTCGTCATCAGGCCATGAAGCATGACTTTCGCCCTATCGACGAGGAATGTGACTGCATGGTCTGCAAGACATACACCCGTGCCTTCTTACACAGTTTGGTGGCAAAGGAGCCTTTGGGTTCGCTGCTGGTTACATACCATAACGTAAGATATATGATGCGTTTTACCGAGGATATGAGAAACTCAATTTTGAAGGGAACCTTTGATCAGTACGCATGTGATTTTATTTCTAGGCACTACCCCGATGGTGATGTTCCAGAATGGGTGCAGACTGCCATGTCAGATGCTAGGATTGATATTAGCGCCATATGTCATTGTTCACGAACTCCACCTGTAAAACGCCAGCGCGTTTGAAAAAAGTGTAGCTCCTGCCAATCAGGAGCTGCAGCAACCATCAATAACAAATAAAGTGTCATTTTTCCACTGCATCATCCGAGTGCCCTAAATTATATCCAGCGCATATTCTCTTAATTTGTATTGCATTCTCAGTGTCAAGAAAGTGTGGAGAGGAGTTTCGTAACTCTTAGATACCTCATAGGCGACCGCCAGTTAGCCCTCTTGATGAAAAGGCTTGACGTAAGACTGGACAAATGGGCCCTTGAACCGGTCAAGATCTCATGCGGATGTGAGAAAGTCTTAAGGAGAGCACGAAAGTTTGGTGTGAACTATTCCGTACTTGTTCCTTCCATCCACTCACAAAGAAGCACACGATTTGTGGCTATTGAAGCGAAGAAAATTCTCCACTGAGAATCAAGTTAATCTAGGGAACGGCAGGTGAAAAAACGAAGGCTCAATTTACGGAGAGCATTCGCACCCTCTCATCAAGTCGTAGCTTCATTTGGCAACACTATCATTGCACTATCCAAGTTGCCTTGCCACTAGATTGTGCACGGGTTTCGTTCCATATACCTTTCGTATTAGCTTTCTGCTCAACAACAACACGTGTCCCCACTTTGTAGCCTACGAGCTAACCTTCTAAGTTATACCACATGACGGTCGAAAGGACGCATTGCACACTTATGGTGCTCTAGCAAGAAGATAGATTTGGAAGCTCTTGAAATACTTCGGAAGGCAAATGTGTGGAGCTTACGATTCGTTGCGCAATGTGGTGCCAATATTAAAGGGATGTTTCTTGCTTCGTACATTGTCCGGTTGTATACTTTAGTCATTGTGTGACCGAAACGACTAGTAAGCTACATGTTCTTTCCTTTCCTTTGAAATGTACTTGTCCGCGTTATATTTTTATAAACCCGTAAAAAGTCACTTCTCATAGTGGAAATGTAAACCCGAACATGACGTTGTGGACCAAACGAAAGTTTTTCAATCAAAGCCTTGGAAGAACCCATTGGAAGAAACGTACAAAGTAGCACGAAGACCATTGCATGTGCCGTTTTGAGTCTTTGAAAAGCGTACGTGGCTTATTCTAGTGGGTAGAAAGTATGCAAGATATCCTTGACTGAAGTATGACACACCAATTTGCCCAAGGTCGGGCACATTTGCTAGTAGTACACCAAGAGCGCCATGAAGTGACGCAAGATTTGTCAGAGGGGCCACCCCCTTTCAATTGTAAGCTGTCGGCGCCATAGCAACAATATACATTCCCCTGCATATACTACTTCAATGCATGGTGCAAAAGTTGCGATCCAAAATCGCGCTTTAGACATGGATGTTTACGTTAATTTTGTCCAAGGAGCATGTGAATCGGAGTTATGAGTTGGGTTAGAACACTGGGCCACCCCTTGTAATTGGTGGAAAAATAAATAAATATTTATTCAAGTGCGTGCCTTTTCAAACTTCGAGATGTACTTGTTGAAAATATACTAGGTACCATTTTGTTCTTTTCGAGCGAAAGAATTCACTCATGAGCAACGACAAAGCGATTGGTTGCCAAGGCTGCATGAAATCAATATTGAGTACACGTCATGGAGTGTTGGATGCTTTGTCCGGGCTCTTTCAACATTCGATTCTTTCGTGAATTGAGTCGCGTTCGTGCGTTCGGTTCCTCGAATTTTATTCCATAGGAAGGCCCAAGTAAGCCTACTTTATTGCCATTTAAGGAGTCGGGACCAATGCAAACTTCAAACTTGTGTCAGATGTTTGAATGCCTCCGATTCTTGTTAATTTCGGCAATTCGAACTTACAACCGCTTGAAGTGGCAAACAACGTAAACCTTGCTCAATTACACCACGTCGATTGAGGACAAATAAATGAGTTAGCAAAATTTTGGAAAGCCATTTTTCACTACCAAACCGAAACGAAGAGGACGATTCATAGAACTACCCTCGCTCTGCATGACGTGCCGTCTCTTTAATGTGATGGTGTATAAAATGTTTAGACTTTCATCTTGATTATTCCGTGTACGTGGTCACCCTCAAAGGAATCTTAAAAGCGCCTCGCACGTTGGTAACTCCCAAGAGGCACGAAAACGTTTGCTCATTCTGCACCTAAAAGGAGACGCTTGATAGAAACAAGTGTGCTTCCTTGGTTCAAGTAATCGGAAGTGTTGAAAGGAATACGTTGAGTTGCTCTTGGTGCGACATTTCTTTCACTTTAAGCGGCGCAATCTACATCGACCGAATCCCCTATGCTTTCTCGTGTGTATCCGAGTTAACGATGATTGTTGGTCAAGCGATGAAACTGTGTCTTGCACATCGTTCACTACCTTCTATAAAAGTTCATGCACCCTCCCCATCTGGTACACGACACAAATTATGCCCAAATATGACCATCCCAACGGTATGGACGTGTGACACTTCGAGAGTTGTCCCAATGATGTACTTGAACAACCCAACAACAAGTATTCACAATTGTCTCTACCATTGTTGATCGACACTTCATTTACGGGAAATATGATAGTGTGATTTTGGAATGACTAAGCTTGCTTGCTACACATCGATATGTGTCTCCTTGCAGTGAAGTAGCCACGTAGCTCCTACCCAAACTCAGCGCCTCTCCGCCGTGAGCATACGTACACTCTCTTGAATGGGGTGACGAGGGTCGACGATCACATTTCCAATCGACAACCGATAACTTTGCCTTGATGGCGGACAATTGCGCCCTCACTCTTGCTAGAGTAACACCAATTTTTTAACGAATTGAAGATGAAGACAACAGCGATTGGCCATAAAAAGTAGACAAGCTATAAACTTTGTTATGCGTGCGTGAGCTTGTTTTAAGAATTAGCAACTAAACATTCGCGCCACTTGGCAAGGCGTAGAAGACTTGCAATACAGAAGAAAAGGATACGATGATTTGAGAGTAGCATGGGCTGAAGGAGGCGAACTCTTGGATTGAGCATGTAACGTGGCACTTTACCTTCTAAGTGAAGAGGGTGAGGAACCAAAAATTACTTTAGGACAATGGCAAGAGGCCGTTCACCATTGTCTTGGTAGATCGGAAAGCAACAAAACATTGGAAACAAAGAGGGCGCATTGGTGGTAGATGCGGGCTCGAATCCCAAATTGTGATCAACTATTGTGACAAACTAGCTGTCTTCACGCTAATATATTTCCCTCTCCCTCTTTTTCAAAGGTCTTGCGACATGGGCTAAAAATAGCACATGCGCCAAGTTCATGGTGTCTGCAAGGACAATTTAGCGATGTTCGCTTCGATATGAGAGGCGTAGACGGGCGGGCCTCGAGCAATTGGCCGTGGAGTGATGAATCCTTAGGAAGACAAGAGAAAAAATTGTTGCAAAAATTTAACTGCACCCTACATATCGATGAAGGTAACCTCTTCAATGGAAGGAATGGCCATGACCTTCTCAAGGGTAGCATGATCTGGGGTTTCGTCCACACCCAGCGCCACAAGCGCTTCCCCCGCTGCTGTTCTGGCCACAGTCATGAAGGAAATGTTCACACCAGCGCTCCCCAAGATGGTACCTACTTGGCCAATCATACCAGGTTTGTCTTGTTGACGGCCAAGCAGCAAGCTGCCCACCAAAGCCACTTCGACCATGTTATCTCCAACCTTTGTAAGGTACGGTACACCATTCACAACTTCACCTGCAAGCTCGATCTCACCAGCTGCATTAACCGCACCGGTGAACTTGCTGTTACTCTTCACAGTCAAAGTAATCTTCTTGAGAACTTCTGAGCCTTCGGCAGGAACGCTCTCCTCAACGATCTTGAGTCCTCGCTTTTTAGCCGTGAAGTCAGCGTTGACAAGGTTGATGATGGACGTTGTAGTGGGCTCAATCAAACCCTTGATTGCCATCGCACGCAGCAGCCTGGTGTCCAGGTCGTCGCTTCTGGGAGAGGCATAAGATAGCTTGACAGAGTTCATGCCGCCGACACAGAGCTGCACCGCAATACGGCCGAGACGGTCTGCCAGGGCTACGTAAGGTTTCAATTCTTCCAAAACATCCGCTGCAACCATTGGGGCGTTGACAGCAGTTGCTGCCAGCTCCCCGTTCAGAGCACCCAAGACAGCCTCCGCAATTTCTACCGCAACGCCCTCCTGGGCCTCCACGGTTGACGCACCCAGGTGAGGTGTGCACACTACATCCGGCCTGTTGACAAGCGGGTTGCCTTCCTCCGGAGGTTCACTGCAAAAGACATCCAACGCGGCCTGTGCAACTGTTCCTTCATCCAGGGCAGCAGCAAGATCTGCTTCGTCAATCACTTCTCCACGAGCCACATTGACAATCCTGGCTCCTTTCTTCATCTTGGCAAACGCTGCTTTGTTGAAGATGCCTTTTGTGGAATCAGTCAGCGGCATGTGCAGGGAAAAGAAATCACCCCTGCCCAACGCCTCATCAAAGCTAACCAGCTCCACTCCAATGGCACGTGCACGATCGGCCGATGCATAGGGATCGTGAGCGATAACTTTCATGCCGAGACCTTTAGCACGCCTCGCCACTTCTGATCCAACCTTGCCAAATCCCATGACAGCTAGGGTTTTGTCCACCAGTGAAACGCCTACATACTTGGTCCTTGCCCATTTACCTTCCTTCATGGACGCATCTGCCTGTGCCACATTCCTGGCCAAAGCACACAGGAGTGCCACTCCGTGCTCAGCAGCTGCCACCGTGTTGGCGGTTGGGGCGTTCACAACGAGGCATCCTAGCTCCGTAGCAGCTTGGAGATCGACGTTGTCGATGCCTACACCAGCTCTTCCGACGACTCGCAGACGTCCTTTGGACGCCTCGAACACCTCCCGGGTAACTTTGGTTCCGGATCGAACAATGATTGCATCACAGAGAGAGATTTTGGCCTTCAGATCTTCCGGGCTCAAGTCGTAGTTGCAGTCGACATTGCAGCTTTTCTTCAGTAAGTCCAGGCCGGCGTCTCCCAACTTCTCGGGAATGAGCACCGTCGGCCTACTGTCCTGAGAGGCACGACAGACTGTGGCAGTGCATGGGATGGATTAGGAAGTTCGCGAACCTGGTCAGCCGATGAAAGTTTTGGTGATCCACCCTGTTCCTCGTAGGCTGAACTACCTCCTCGATGGGTACACCTCAAGGGATGAGGAAAACAAGCAGCAACCGCAAACCCAGATCGCATCGTTCCCACGCTGGACGTAACAGCATGCACTTACCAAGTGCTCTCCTCAGGAGTGGACCATTGGTGGTCCTACGCATTACGATGCGATTCCCTGCATGGCGTCTTGCTGCGAATCCTTTTGTCTGCAGAGCATGATGCAACATGTTGAATCGATGGACAAAGCCATTGGGCGAGCAACAATTGGTCAGTCTTTGGTTTGTACTGCAGCTGTTCCAATCTACGCAGAACATTTTCGTAGGGGCGGTTGTTGGATCCATGGATGGAGAGGCAACGGCAGCTTGGGAATCACCCATTTTTTCACCGTCCCGTTCCGAAGCACACCGATGGAGCCCTTTTTCTTCTCGCAATGGGCGTTGTCCGATCTGTGCAGACATCGAAGACATGGTTGCGGCTGGTGTAGGCGTTCGTCCACCGCCAGGGTTTGGGGGTTGCTTCGGCTCTCGTTCGGCTCCTCGCACATGGCAGTTGCGTTTGTTATTGCAGCTCTACGGTTTCCGCATCCAAGTCGACACGATCCATCGTTGTGGTCATGCATCTTGCTTCGCATTCCTGCTCGACGAGGCGGTCGACGTTTCGTCGCGTTCGTCGTCCACGTCCACTGGTTTTCGTCGGCGGTGTGGTTCCGTTTCCAGACGCATGGAGGCGTCGTTTCGATCCGTATGCTACGTCTCGCATCGATTCGGTGGTTTCCTCTTCGCAGGTAGGACGCGAGGATCCCTATTCCCGATGGATCGCATCGCCATGGTTGTCGTGGCGTTGCGGTTCGTCCACCGTTCGTTTGGGTCGTGTGGTTCTTGGCGGCGTGTGCTTGGCTCCATCCACGCTTCGCATCGTGCACGTTCCCTTCTCCTCGTTTTCCATCCGTCCATCCCATGCGACGTTCGCCGTGCTCGCATGGATGCGCACCTGTTGCATCGTGGGTTGGGCGATGGCGGCCATGACCCTCGCACCGACGGTCTCACGTCCCTCCCCTACGTGGCGAGGAACCACCCATCCAAACCCAAACCAAAACCAACACCAACGTAACACCCAAACGATGGATGGATGGATGGATGGATGGAAAGACAGCAGGGACGGTGGAGTTTCTTCTCTCCCGCCGACGATACGACGGCGGCGGAACGAGGACCTGCGCGCGCGCGCGTGCGATTCGAATCGAAAGAGGAGACGTCTGCGAAGCGTGCGAAAGGAGGTTCGTGATTGGTAGGAAAGGTTCGGGATCCACGTCGAGCAATGTGCGCGCCGCCATCTCGTTCGAAGGACCACGGACCGTCGTCGACCGGCCGGGATCGATCGACGGTGGAGAAACTTCCCTCGAAAGGGACCAAGTGTCTTGCAACCACACGAAACGACGAGCCACGTGAGAACCTCGTGTCCCACGCATTCGATGCGAATCGATCGCATGCTTGCACTCGACCATGACGCAATGCAAGGTGCCGAAGACATGCACGCGTGGCAACGGTTCAATCCATCCGTGGAAATGCCACAAGCGAGAACGTCGCTGCCGTGGATCGGCCATCCAACGATTTCCATCCCACACGCACATTGGAAAGCCATCGTCATTGACTTCCATCGAACCTAACCAAGGGTACAAAGCCTTTCGGCACCCAGTTACGATCCTACGTGTGATATATCCACGACATAACAAATGCGTGGAACATACCAAAGCAAAGCAAGTCTTCTTAACGATGCTCGAGAGCTTTTAAAAAAACATACAATGAAAACCCGCATCGCCACGAAACACTGGGTAGAAAAACCATTGAGTGGTACATTTACTAGTGCAATTCCTACACTATGGATCATGCGCGGGGCGGTGTCGTGCAAAGCCATGGATCGTGGTTGGATCGGTAGGTCTTGCCATTCTTCTATGGTTAGGTGCACGGATTCCTAGTTGCATCGGCGAAGGGATGGGCAAGGGATTCTTTGCATTCGGTGCAAGAAACCGGTGTCTTGTCCGACGGGCACTTCTCACTTAATAGGTTTCCTTCTCTATACCGAGTCGGAATTGGTTGGCGAGAGAACCGTTCCCGAAGCATTTTGGTACGAGTGTGACTCGTCCCATTTCGTCCCCCGACATGCATCGTCCGTTCATCCACGGCTTGCGTTGGTTTCGGAACCTTTGCCATGATGTTTCAAGCACGTCTCTCCCTTTGGTATGCACGCATCCCTAGGATATCCATCGTTGTTTCTCGTGCTTTCGATCGTTTTCGTTGTCCTTTTTCGTCGCGTTCGTTCCTACCGTTGGGTTGCGTTGCGTTGCACGTAGGGACGGATCCGTCTCCCTCCTCTTCGACCTTCCTGTCCCTTGGTCCACCAGGTATCCGTTGGTGTTTCCGATTGGAGGGGATCATGGACGAGATTTGAAAACCGACGGGGGCGGGTTGGGTTCCCTCTTGGCAGATGGGCATCTCCTTTCCAATCCCATGGATCCAAAGCCAAGTCAGCATCCCACGGTGGTTCCTTGGATGGAGTAGAGGGAAGAATGGATGGATCAACCATGGAAACCATCCTTCGTTCGTGAAGGGGGGGGAGCCATCTTCCATCCATCACCACCAGTGGAGCAGAAACGAGTGCGAAGAACTGTGGGTGAAGCGAGTGCAGGACCTGCCTCCACCGACACAAGCACGTGGTGCGGTGGAACGTCGACGAACACGTGCACGTCCACACGCACAGCGAAGGCACGAAACAGAAAGATGTCCTGTGCGTGGAAAGCGTCCTCGGTTCCCAACCATAGGAAAGGGAAACGATGGTGGAAGAAAGGAGAACCTGCACGAACCTGGATGGGAACGAGTCGAGCCATGAAAGATGAAACGAATCCAAACACAGCATCCATACCGCTCGATCCGTTCAAGGTAAGCGAATCATCTCGAGTCGAAAAACAAGCATGACAGACGAAAGTAAAAAGGTGCCGATCCAACAACGCAACGCCGACCAAGACCGTTCAAGCCGAACCCGACCGCAAACCAAGGCTGGCATGACAAGCATAGCACGCGCTGCGGATCGATGAAGATGTGTGTAGACTTACAAGTACCGAATGTTATCGTTGCTGACCTCATCTGGACACCGATGCACCTTCCGCTGTCGACTCGACACACGCACGACGGCCGTGGAACAGGTCTTAGGGGTCCCGAGGAGCGCCACTGCTGCAGAAAGAGAGCTGCGATGCAGCAAACTTGTGCTTGAAGGACTACCACCCGGGTTCTCGCAGTCTGCTGCTGTAGGAAGAAAAAATCTCATCGATTTGGCCAAAAGGAGCATCTCCAACAGTAGCGGAGATGCACCCACATCCTTGGCCGTGCCATCCGCATGGCTTCCTGGAGCCGTGTCTTTACTGCAAGAGGTACGTTGATGTGCAAGGATCCACCATTCGTGCAAGCACATGTGGGAGAGACAATGCCACACGCCCTGAGGCTCGATAGAAGCCCTAGAGGTGGCAAGTCAAGCCAAGTGCGTTTGAACAGGAAGCGAGGGGCCGCGGCTGACTCGATTTTTTCACAACTGATAAATGCAGGCTGGAGAACCCGAACTAGTGGAAGAACTGGGGAGAGAAGCCCTCGCAGGAAGATTAGATAAGGCAGGTCGGAGAGACATTCTTCTAGCCATGGCGTTGGCGGAGTGTGATTTGGCCCAAGATGCCGTGTCTAGGGATGAGATCGCGCTCGCATGCGCAAGGTTGAACAATGGAAGAGATCTCCTCAAGCAGGGTGGGATGCCCCCAATCTCTGAAGTCTTGCAAACGGAAATTGAGGCATGCTTGGAGTCCCTGGTTGCACCATGTATCCTAGAACATCTCAGTGTACCATTGGAGGCACCGCATGCTCAAGTGAGGGAAGAGGCCATCCAAGTTCTGCAATCCTTCTTCGATTATGGGCCAGCAGAGATACTTGGTGGTGACCCCAACCAAGTAGACACAAGTACCTCGATTTACATGTCCTCTGTGCAGAAGAGGCTCACTGCAGAAGAAGTCGTGGACCTAATCCCTTGGCTTGATGTGGCACAGGCATATCAGAAAGCTCGGTCACTGGATGCATCTGCAAAATTTTCGCCAGCAAATGTGATCCGCAAATCCCTGAATCCTCAAATGCCTGCAGAGTTGGCTTGGTTTTCGCCGACAACTTTTCACAATGCTGCAGTTGCACACATAGTGGTAGGATTTCTGACAAGAAAACCTCAGTTGGTGGCCAAGGCTGAGAAGCTTCTTGACCTTGCCGAACTCTCCAACGATGCAGTGAGGGTGGAGAGGGCAATGTGCAGGCTCTTGTTGGGAGATCCTACCCAGGCCTTGGAGGTGCTCTTTTTCACGCCCAGGTCAGCCAAATCAACTGTCCTTCCTTCGAGCTTTAAAAGTGATCCCTTCTTGAAAGGTGGCAAGGTGAAAAATCGTTCAGGCACAACTCTGAGCACTACCATCAGATCAAGGGACGAGGTGCTGGATTTCATCAAACAAAATTCTCCGCAACAGGGCGAAGGTGAGGAGGGGCTTCTTCCTGGCCTGTGTCTCTTTGCAGAGAAGTGGATGAAGTTGGTTGGCTTTCAAAGATTCAGAGACACAGCCGACAGTTTTTACCTGTCCACCCAGCTTGCTCCCTATTTTGAAAGTCACAACGTCCAAAGCTTTATCAATAGACGAGACAGGAACCCTGATCTTCTGGATGACAACTTTGCGCCATTCCAGAGGGTCCGTGTCATAGTGGCATCTATGGCATCATTTCTATCGGAGGCTTTGGAGCGGAACATCCGTTCCATGAGGACGAAACCATCCACCAGTGCTCGGACTGTGCAAGTGGAGCCTATGCAGATCCAAAATGGAAGCGAACAGGAGGAAGACCTTGTGAAGACAGAGAGCACCAGTGGTAGGATATTAGGATTGCCATTGGTTGTCCGGCAGACGATTGCCTTGGCGGTTGTTGTGGTTCTTGTGTCTGGTGCGAGCATTGCAAGTAAGGCACCACAAAAGCTGCAGGGAATGATAAAGAAGGGTGCCACGCGGCAAACTAAGGCAGACGTCCCGAAAGCAGCAAAACCTGCAGAAGTGCAGGAGGAATTCCAGTCTCCTTCCATTCTTACCCTTTATTCTGCCGATAAACTTATCCGGGATTGGCAGATGGCCAAAGCGATCGGAATGGGGCCTTGGCACGATGTCTCAGGGATGAAACTCATGCTGCTGGACCCCATGCTAACAGACTGGTTGCGCCGTGTGAAGCACGCAGAAAAGTTAGGATGTTCTTGGAAGTACACGTTGGAAGATTTGACGTTGACCAGAGTAGATCAGGAACCGGGGAGTTCACTCGCTACGGTGACTGCATCCATTGCGGAAGTGGGCGAATTGTTGGACTCCAACGATGGATTGGTTGAACGGTACAACGACAAGTACGTGGTGCAGTACACTGCAGTACGTTCCAGGGACGCTTGGCGTTTGTCCACCTGCAAGATCGTCAAGTAGTTCCTGGGATCCTCCCACACGTTGATTTTTTATTCTCGCATGCCTGCGAATTGCGGTGGAATAAATGGAAGAGCCCTCCAGTTGGTTGCCGTTCCATGTTTGTGAAGATGTTTACCACTGTCCTTCGTCCATCGACGTGTCCATGATTGTGCCGTCGTGGTTTGTGTCCTGTGTTTGTGTCGGGTTGGTCGGATCGTTCGACCCGTGATGAGGAGCGTGACGTGTCTCGTCCGTTGCATATGTCCCTTCGGCTTGTGTGCGGTCTGGTTGGACGCCTCGATCGACGAGTCTGTTTGATGCGGGCGTCCATGGCACGACTTGCATGTTGTGTTGACGTATGTTTTGTTGCACGAGGTATTCGAAAGGTGCGATGGCTGGGATCTGTTCGTTCGCCTTGTGCAGGGACGGGGGTAGAGGGATGTGTGGTGGTTCGTCTTCGTGGCATCCATGGTCATTTGCATCGGTTCCAAGTTCCCTCTCTTGTTCCATTTTATCGATGGGATGAACCACAGACCCATCGTCTGGTTGGCACACCGTCGTACGGTTACGTTTCGGCGGATGCATCCGTCCATCTCCTTCGTCGTGCATTCGTTTCGTTCGTCCATCCCATGCATGGATTTTCCTGCGTTTCCATCGATCGGTTTCTTCTCCACCAACGGTGCAGGTGCGTCTCTTCCCTCGTCCACCGTGATCCTTGGGATGCGACATCCACAATTGCACTGCGACGATCCGTTGGATCCGACACCACGTAACCGTAGTTGGTCCACCATGGTGTGTGCTTCCCTCTTCCCACCCCACAACCGATGAGGTTCCCACCCCTGCTTCTCCCCTCTCGACAGGGATCGAGAAGGTTCCACGCCCCGAGTTACATGTACTTTCCAACCCTCATGGAGGCCAACGGGGACGTGTGACACGTGGATGTGCCCCCTCTCAGGGGCGACTTTGGCGCAGTAGGTAGCGCGTGGGTCTCATAACAAACCAATCCAATCCAATGGAACCAACAACTGGGTCGATCTCGGTGGTTCCATTCCGAGATGAAAGACGACGTCTTCCATCTCGCCCCCGACGCTCTGGGTGAAACAACCTGGGGCGCCTCGGCGATGAGCCATCCCGAGGTCGTGAGTTCGATCCTCACAGGTCGCAGCGTCGGAGGGGGTATCCATCCTCGAAGGTCAATCCAGGCCTTCGAACAGGCACGTGGGCGTGCATCCCACTCTTTTTCGTTTTGGGGTCCAGGGAAACGGAACGGACCATCCGCACGGGGATCGTGCAAGGCGAGGAACAGGCGCGCAGGTGCAATTCTGGAGTGGCCGAGCCATCCCCATCCGAAGATCCCATGCCAAGACCAAAAAAAAAGACTTGCGCGGAATTCCCTCGGTCTCTCATGTGCACGTGACAAGTAAAAGGGGAACGAACGCTAGCCCTTTTCCTCCTCGCCCATTCGATCTTTTGTTGGCCATTTTCAAGCGCAAGCACATGCATCGCAACTGAGGAATCTTTCGAAATCGAACAAATTGCCGCATGCGTTGTGTTAACATCTCAAGTTTATTTGATAGCAAACAAGGCTACAACGGCCTCCCATGGATCAAACGGCAAAAAAATTTACATGCGTCATGATGCACATCACACCGAGGATTTGAGACAACTCCAACCTAGAGCATCGGAATAAGAAGTCCCACATAAAAGGCTAGTCCATGAAATAAATGCGGTGTGTATATTCCTTCTCCGAAAACTGTCCCACGGTCAATCGCTGCATGTAACGAAACAGACACAAATTAGTCATAGGAATTCCACACTCACGTCTCGTTCATGCAAAGAGCGACGTGGTTGCTCACTATGGTACCAAGAGTTGAACGTGCTCATCAAAAAATGAGCCAAGAACAAGCATGGGAATTCGTGGCAAAGTTGGGTGCTCTTGCGACACTCGCTTGCAATATTGGAAGGAACCGACCTCAAAAATCACGTTAGTCCTTGGCTCGTGGAGAGCCGTCGAAATTCTTTTTCGACACAATCCATTGCAAATCTCGATGACGTCTATCGTTGTTCAATCCCAAACTTGGTGGTGTGCTCTTCGAACGTCGAGGCATGTTGCACCTCTTGTGATCCGATGCCGCGACTCTACGATCGACATAAAGAACCCACCGTTTGGCACTATTCGCCCATGTTTGGATTCGCGCCACGCGTTCTTTCTCCGCATCCACGTGGACGTTGCTACACCTTTGATGCGTGGTCCTAGGATGGTTACGTGCCACGTTGGCCAATCTGTCGTTGGGAAGGTGGCATCTTTCGTGTGGTTGTGGGTGGATCTCTTTCTCTCGTATCGAAACAACGGTTCGGTGTCTTAGGATGGGGTGAACGAACGACGTTCCACCACTTGACACAGCTGTAGCCAAGGTGGCGGGAAAGGATCTCGTAGACACTGCAGTGGACATGGACGACGTGTGTGTGGTCTCCGACGTGTGGACGTACGCATGGGGAGTGTTCTTGCTTGGATGTGGCGTAGGAATCCTCTTGGCCGTGGCCATGGTGGTGCTCGTGGCGTGGTGGTATCTTGCACCACAATGGGAAACAACACCGTCGTCAAACACACGCCACTGGGCAGGTGATGCGAGGAAATTGGACGAGGAAGGGGTGGAGGAAAACTCTGAGCAGTGTTTGTCCACAACAGGCGTCAAGATTGCGTGGTGGGATGAAGAATTGGACCAAGACGTGCAAGAGTCCCCTGAAACGACGTCTCTCTCCTTGCAGGGGAACAAGCTGCACGTTGGAACTGCACAGTACATCTTGCTGGGATGCAAGGTTCGACTAGCACCGAGAGCCAAGAGGAGAGGTCCATGGTGGCCAAGAGCACCCATCCTCGTCACTTTTCCATCCGTGCATGAGTCTACTTCAGAACATACCACAGACGTGGCAGAACGAATCACAGAAGAAAATGCGGACCGTGAACAACCCAACCAAGAAAAAGCAGAGTGCAGCGAGCCTGCCAAGCATCCTACGGCATGCCTGGCATTGTTCTTAGACACTCCGAACAGAAAAGAGAGGTGGTACACCCATTTGCGCCTGGCATCAGGGCAAGTACCACGAGCATTCGCAGTGGAAGAAGAGTTCCTTAGCTTCAGTGGATGCATGTGGGGTCAAAGTAGCACCTGCGCCTTGAAATCAAGAACAAGATTAAGTGTTGAAGAGGAGAATCGAAAAAAAGATGGAAGTTCTGGTGAGGTAGAAGATCGTGCCGCATCCAACGCTCCGGAAGTGGAAGAACTTCAGGGCAACAAACAGAATGGCGACTTGTGGGTAGATGTGGAGGACAAGTTTGCCAATGATGCAGAGACTGCTTTGAACTTGATGCTTGCAAGATTATACTTTGATGCTACCCGCAGCCAAAAGTGCAGAAGTGTAATGCGGGCAAAAATGCAGCGAAAGCTCTCGCGACTTGCCATGCCCGAGTGGTTGGCTCCGCTTCGCGTGGTCGACCTGAGATTTCCACGCGTACCTCCTCGCTTCACACAAGTGAAAGTAATTCACAGAGAAAACAGAAAAGGCCATGAGATGGGGGTAGATGCAAGCGATGATGAGGAGCCCGCCTGGAGATTGGGTGCATGGATGGAAGCAGAGCCAGGGACTGTGGTCACTGTGGAAACAAGCGTGGATTGGAGGAGGTCCTCCAAAGAAAAGAAAGAAGGTTCAACTCACTCTGAAAGCAATATCGAAGAAACTGGCAGCGATGAACCAGACAAAAAAAGTTCGGGGAGGAGGGCCTGGACGGACAGTTTTGCAGCATCGCTGCATCGAATCTCTCTACGCCTTGAGCTCCAAGTAGGGGCCCTTCAAGGTCCCATGGAGATTTGGATACCCAATCCTCCTTGCGATGGGCTCTTTTGGAGATTCAGTGAGAAGCCCCGCTTGGAACTTGAGGCTCATCCTAAATTGGGACGTCTACGTCTTTTCGGGAGGAAGAAGCTTGCTCAAAAGGTTAGTGCATGGATTGCAAAGAGGCTCGAGAAGGAAATGGGCAAGGCTGTAGTGGCTCCAGGCGCAGCTGCAGTTCGTGTGCCTGCCCTTGTGGGAGTGGATAGGATTGAAGATATGGATTGGCTGGATTCCGACAACGAAGAAGAGGGAGGTGAAGCAGAGGATGCATCTGCTACACTAAAGGCGAAAATGTTCGCAGGGAGTTCAGGAGCAAAGAGTAGGAGTCTCAAGGCAGCAATTCCGAAACCCAAAAAGGAGAAAAAAGTAAAAAGGAAGCGCAGAGGATCCGCTGAAGGGGAATCCATCTTTCTTGCAGAACAGTGGCAGGGCAAGTACAGGCCCAAAAAAGGTAAAGAGAAACGTGGGGGGAAATCACCAACCCATAGGAGGAAGAAGACCTGGGAAGAGATTGAAGAAGAGCAGGAGAAAAAGGAAGTGCGAGAATGGATGAAACGAGAAGAGTCCATGAGTGGAATGCACGAGTGGGGCAATGGCATTCCTGTTCTGGAAGGAGAGGTAGAAAGCTGTTCTTCAGATGATCGTTTACAGTACGAGGAGATCAAGGCAGCTACTTCATCCGCTACCAGCCAATCCAGCAATGATGAAATGGATGATTACTGCACTGATGATGAAGTAGATGATGACTTTGTGCAAGCAAGGGATATTCCATCGGAAGAATACAAACAGTCAAGAGGGGCCGGTTCTACAGGAAATGCTGCCATCAGGAGCTTGCGAGTTCGAGGAGGTTTCAGTAAGATGAGATCGAGTTTTGCGAGCATGCTTAGGCGGAATCTCTCATTGGAGACACACAAGCACAGGGCAGAGGAGCTATCCAAGATGCTGAAAAATAAGTTTGGCAAGCACTCCTCGGAAGCAGGGAGAGTTTCGCATCAAGAGTTTGAACATGAGAAGGAAGAATAGCAGCGTTACGCATACGCTGGCGCCGTTTCAGTTGCCTTCAAAGAGACGCTAGGTGTGCATGTCTTTGAACTTCAAGAGGAAGGAGACACACAAAACTGTAAATGGTATTCCAATTGCATGAGGCAGACATTTTTCTTGCATAAGAAAGCTTCCAAAAATCAGGACATCCAATGGTCCCTGCTCACAACCTTTGCGGCTTAGTTTTCTTTTGCAAAAGCAATGCCCTTTTCGATTGATCCCATGAGTTCAGGCTTCAGCTTTTCCAGGCACTCAGCTTCGTACTCTGTCACCTTCCCGACAGGGAAAATCTCCTCAGCACCTGCAGGACCGAGCTTCACCTTTGAAGAGAAGTAGGGTAGATCTGTCACTGCAGACTCCACGTAAGCACACTCGTACACCTCCTCTCCATCTAAGCCACGGAGGCAAGATTCTGTGAATCGCGCTGCGGCATACGCCATGGATAGTGTGGCGGAACCTGCACCTGCCTTGGCTTCCACAACCTCTGTCCCAGCATTTTGGATGCGAACGGTAAGCTTTTCGATTTCCTCCTTTGTGAATTCCACGGTGGGCGTTGCCTGAGAGAGGAGAGGGAGGATCGTAATGCCTGCGTGACCACCCACCACTGGGACATCTACGTCGTGTACGTCCAAACCCTTGGCCTCGGCAACGAATGTGTTGGCGCGGACAATATCCAATGTGGTGACTCCAAGCACTCGCTTGGGGTCGTACGCACCCATGGCCTTCAATGTTTCCGCTGCTATTGGAACTGTGGAGTTGACAGGGTTCGAGATGATTGCAATCAAGGCCTGGAAGGAACGAGGGCAGGATAACGTGTTAGTGCTTGGTGAGTGGAAGCGCGTGCGCAAACGTTCGCCTGGAGATCCTCGTGCAAGCTACAGCAGGGTATCTCTCATGGTAGAGGCACCTTCCATTTTGTCCCGGCTGTTCCTGCAGGAATTCTCGCCCAATCCCAGATGCAGGACCACCGAAATGCTGCCTGGTTGGCTTGCTTTCGCCGCGACTTACCTTGGGGCAATGCTTTCCGCATGCTTCCACGAGTCCTTTGACGATTCCCGCGTTGATGGAGAAGAGGTCGTCTCTTGTCATTCCTGGCTTCCGAGGCACTCCAGCAGGTATGACCACCACTTCTGTTCCTTCCAAGCAAGCTGCCAAGTTCTCTGGCCCTTGGTATCCTGCCACTGCGTTGGGTGTGTTGCAGTGGCTGAGATCGGCCGCCACACCTGCGATGTTTCCAATGTCGTACAAGGCGAGATCGTCGATCCTCGAGTTCATCTTCAACAGGAGAGACAGCGGTTGTCCGATGCCACCACCTGCACCGAGGACGGCCACTTTCCTGGCTTCCACGGCGGTTTGGGTGCGTTGTGCGCGCACCTGCATGCGTCGTCCGGCTTGGATTGCGTTCCCACGCACGTGAGCACGAGACGCGAGTGTCGGTGCCATGGTTGCAAGATCAAATGCGCTTGGATGGATGCAGATGTTGCGCGTTCGTCGAAGATGTGCGGCGTCGGCACGTCGGTTGCCTCACCACGTTCGATCCTCGTCGGTACATGTCCCTCTTTCCCTTCCCTCTCCTTGTTCCACCCTTGGACTCGACCGCCCTCCCACCGTGGACGGACGAGCCTCCACGGCATCTACACGATGGGGCAGAGATGTAGAGAGATCGGATCAGCAAGGAAGGGCACGAAGGGACGTGGGACGAAGAGGAACGCCAACCAAGCGACCGTTGCTTCGTGTCTTGAAACGTCCAGGTGAGGAAATCTTGGCACCACATGCCAAGACGAAACAAGGCCGTGTGGAGGAGATGGGAGTGGATCCATCATCAAAGGACAAAGGAAGAATGAAGCGCCATGCGCATGCAACGTTGTGGACGAGGTGTGGAATGGAAAGATGCGGCAGAGACGAGGAAGCCCAACCATCGCATTTGCCATTGCAAGTGAAATCGTGACTCACCCGTGCCAACCAACTTTTGCACACAGTGCAATGGACACACAAGAGAAAAACAAAAGCTTTTACTAGTCATCGTGGAAACGAAAACATGCCAACATCGAAATAGAAATCAAGTTTCATCCATCAAGGTAGGAAGATTCGCAAGAAGAGGCCAATGACTAGCGCCTAAACGTGATGACCAATTCACAATGTCATGTGGATCATGCTCCGGAATGTATTCGCAAGATTGTCACAAAAGTTTAAAAGCCTCATTGCCATTCTCCCCTACGCTCGATTGCTTGTTTACTTTTCCATTGCTTGTAGACTTGTTCAATGGCCTACTCGTGGTATCCGGCCGAGCGTCTTGCAACGTCAATGTTGGCTTTCACTTGGTTGTTGTGCAAATCAATACTTTAAAAATGTGGGGTTTGTCTTCCACGATTGTGACGACCGACGCCATCAAGGGCAGATTTGAAAAAAACCATTACCCTCGAATAAGTTAGTTGATAATAAATGAGCTTCTTAGACAGAGACAATCACCTACGACCTATGGTGGTTCTCAAATCTCCAATTCTTTCATCCACTCTTGTTTTGTAGCGACATGGAAGTGGTATACATTTTGTACGACATCATATTTGTCACAAGGACATTTATATCAATGTGTCGGGAACAAAATCCCGTACAAAATGTTGCAATATCCATCGCAACAAGAAACATAAAAACCGCTTGAATGAGAAGCTACGTTATATGCTTGTCCCGTGAGAAAAAAGCTTGATGCGGCGTTTGTAATTCTTGCTATTCGGGCGATTTCTTCCTTGCGATAGTGACGAGACTAGTTCGCGAGAGTGGGACATTGTCTTCCGTTAGCAACGGATCAAGAAGAACGTGTGTGGATCCAAGCATTCATGAACGCCACACTTCGGTTCGGCCAATGTCGCCAATGACTTCTTGCAACACGAAGGATCTTCATATTGCTCGTGGTATTGCCACCGCTTGACTCATATCTTTGCCTTTGAAAGATACCCATCCATCTATCGCGCACCTTCGTGCACATCCTTTGTCGTCGCATGCGGCCATTGCCTTGCGCCATCCCTCGTTTCACATGGACATGCACGTGGATGTCGTATCAACGCGGTTGGACCAGTCAAGCATGCTGTTCCTGTTCTTTCTGTGCATCATGTGACATCCACGCATGGAATGGGGTGGAAGGTGGACTGTCTTTGGTGTTCCAAGTGTGGTGTTTCTCCACAGACTTCCATTGGTGTGCACCACACCTTCCACCAACGACGAGAAAGCAGACGAATCCCAGCAGCTTTGTCACAACGCACGTGAGCAAGGCGAGATGTCGACCGCTGTCGGCGAGAAACGAAATGCAGATGCGCCGGCGGACGGACAACCGGATGCCAAGTCGATGCAGAAGGCAGAAGCGCGAGCTGCATTCATGGAGGTGTTCGCGAAGCTCAAAGCCGAGCTGTTGGCGGAAGAACCGATCGTCTCGCAGCCGGAAATCGCACGCGTGTGGATGGAAAGGATGATGCAATACAACGTGCCGTGGGGAAAACTCAACCGAGGCATGGCAGTGAAAGAAAGCTTGCGTGCGATCGAGCAGAGCAGACAAGGGACCACGGCCGACAAGGCATTCCAAGCAGACGTCCTGGGTTGGTGCATCGAATGGCTGCAAGCCTTCTTCTTGGTGGCCGACGACATGATGGATGGGTCGTTGACACGTAGAGGACAGGACTGCTGGTACAAAGTGAAGGACGTGTGGATGGTAGCCATCAATGATTGCATACTGTTAGAAGCTCATATTTACGCCATCTTGAAAACACACTTCCGGAAGGAACCCTACTACCTCGAGCTGCTGGAGCTCTTCCACGAAGTGACATACCAAACAAGCACTGGACAAATGTTGGACCTGATCACGGCTCCCATTGGCACCGTAGATCTCAGCCGATACACAATGGAAGCGTACATGAGGATCGTGACCTACAAGACGGCGTACTACACATTCTACCTCCCTGTAGCATGTGCCATGCACATGGCAGGCATCAAGGACGACGCAGCTTTTGAAACGACGCGGTCAATCTGCTTGAAGATGGGCCAATTTTTCCAGATTCAGGACGATTACTTGGACTGCTATGGGGATCCGGAGGTCATCGGAAAGGTGGGAACAGACATCGAAGACAACAAGTGCTCCTGGCTGGTCGTCCAAGCACTGATTGTTGCCACGGAGGAACAGAAACGTGTGCTGGAAAACCACTATGGCAAGTCCGATGGGGAAAGCGTGGCGAAGGTCAAACAGCTTTACAGGGATTTGGCCATCGAAGGAAAGTATGAAGATTACGAACAGAGGACGTATGGGGAGCTTGTGGATGACATCAACAAACAGAAGCATTTGCCAGAAGCAGTGTTTGAGCAACTACTTGCAAAAATTTACAAACGGCAAAAATAGATATCAATTTGTTCCCATCCCTTTTCAACCGATACATATAGACATGGGTACAGATTCCAGCACGCCGACGTGGACCTCTTTCCTCTTGCGGACAGGAGCCGTTTGGGCCATGCGGTCAAGGTTGCTGCATGCAGTTTTCTCTCCCTCATGCATTCGGCTTTCCGGGGCTGTAGTTGGGGCTTCCGATGAACGGATCTTCTTCTTCGTGTTGCGGCGGTTCTCCTGCCATTTCATTCAAACCCAGGAGATCGGCCGTTCCATCGTTTGCGGTCGGCGTTGTTTCCTTTGGTTGGCTGGCCATGGTCGTCGGTTGTTCGGTGGGCTCACCACGCAATGGACCGAAAGGTCCTCCATCAGCAGACGTCTTTCTTCTCTGTTGGCCGTCTGTTGGTCGAGGTTTGAAAGCGTCGGATTGTGGTGTTCCGACTTGTTTTCCTTGTTTGGCTTGTTCGATGCGTTCTTGGAGGGTTTTGTAGGCCTCCATGACGAATTGGATGGCGTCGTTCATGTCGAGTGCTTCGGCGAGGTTTTCTTCGTCGTTGATGCTGGACAGTTCGAGGATCCTTTGTTCGAGTGCCGATTGTTGTGCGGTCATTCTTGCGGCCAGTTCTTCGAACACGGGTCCGTCCAACGCACCTTCTTCGGACGGATCAACCGCACTGAGCATTTCGCCGAGTGTCTCTGCCATCTGTATGGTGTTGGCTTTGTCCACTCCCAGTCCCTGGTTTCGGAACCGCATCGGTCAGCACGTCTGGTTTCGGAACGCTTCGGTTCCGCGTCTTTTTCTCTCCGCCTCTTCTTCCGTTCGTCCTCGTTCTTTTCGTGTCTTTTTTTTTTCTCCACCTCACCTCGTACGTCGTGTCTTGCATCTTTTCACGTTCTTCTTGTCGTGTGGGTGGTGTGTATCGTCCGATCCCTGCACTTTCTCCCCGCACCACGCCATGTTCTTCTTCTTCTTCCGGCAGGCGTTCTCGATCGTTGGCCAGGAGGTACGTCCCTCTCTCTCGGTTGGCACGCAGCTTTTCCAGCTTGGCACGTAGCTTGGCGCCGAAGTTCTCCATCGTCGCCACCACCACCACCACCACCACGACGGTTGGGTCCAAGGTACGTTCTCGTGCACACCCCTCTTCCACCGACCCAGACACACCCTCCCTTCCACCCCACGAGGACGGAGGGACCACGAGGGGTGCGTCTGGGGGTGGGGTGTGTCTGGTGGAGACACAGGGGCGGTAGATTCGCGCGGTTGGGTTTTCCTTGGTTTGCCTTGGTCGCAACGTGGCACGAAGCCACCGACGTGGCTCGCATCGCATGCGCGTCGCATGCGAGGGATGGACACGCGGTCGCACGCGTCTGGGAGGGATGCGGAGACGCACGTGCGGCGGAGGATGCGAGAGAAAGAGGAACCGCGTCGACGGACGCGAGGATGGAAGACACGTGCGGATGGAACGGGCGTTGCACGAGGAGTGCAAGCGAAGGAGCAAGGTACCTTGCGACGAATGGAAGCACGTGCACACGTGCGAAGGAAAGCCACGTGTACATCCCAAACGCGGTTCCTCGTGAGACGAAAATGCGGCCGAATTCCCACCGAAACGTGCGTTTGCACGTCCTCGCACCGCAAGGCGTGTCCGCACGTCCAGTTGCGCTCGTGGCGTTGCGATCGAACGTCCAACGCAACGAAACGCACGTTTGCCTGCACCTTCCATCCTTTGCTTCGACGCACGATCCGCACGTCCATTGACGTCGGCTTGCGGTTGCACGTGTTGCATCGTCGTGCCTTCTCTCGCGTCGTTCGTGCGCACTCGTGCGCTTGCTCGTCGACGAGCGATGCGTGCGGTGGTCGAAGACGAAGCGACGGTGCGTGCACGAACGATGGCGCACGTCCAAACGCTCTTGGGACGCGAGCGCATCTGCTGACGTGCGAGTTGGACGTGCAGCTCGCCAAGCGCCGCGAGCGGTTCGGCGATGGGACGGCGTGCGAAGAGATGTGGCGACGTCATGGACCGCGAGTGGCGTGGGAAGGCGGCAAGATCACGTCCAATCGCGACGAAGCGTTGCAGAAGTTCGTGGAAAGGAAGCAGAACAACGGCGAAGACGTGGACCTGAACGCAGTGCGTGCGGCGTTGGAAAGGAAAGGTCGAGCCAAGGTGCAGAAAGACGTCCGAAACACCCAAGAGGTTGTGCGCTCAGACGAAGCAGACGGACGCACGAGCGACGTGGATCGCTTGGAACCGACACACGTGCACGCGTCGGAATCCAAGGCGCGCACGCGATGCGAACCAACGAACGCGCCCAACCAACGCAAGGACGTCGACGCGCCTTCGAACCTTTCCAAAGCTTCGAAGAAAAATCGCCAACGTGCAGAGAGGAGATCCAAGAAACGAACGGAACCGCACGAGACGTGAGTTGGATCCTGGCAAATCGTCTTATTTCATGCTGGTGGGACGTGCAAGCCTTCGTTTGCCCATCATTCGACCTTGTCGGAGAACGTCTTCGAGCTCTGGGTGTAATACCCCCATCCAAGGCTCATCCATGCCGTGGATATGCCCGCAATGATCAGAGTGGGCAGCGCGCTGGTCAGGGTCATGGTCTTGAACAGCAAGAGTTCAGACGTGAAGTGCAGCAAAGCAATCACGAACGAAGACAACGTGGCACCTGAGGACGAAACCGAAGCACGTCAGGACCGTCCTTCACGTCTGGGACACGGATTGAAGAAACGCACGGTTCCGATCGTGCACATGTTGGTCCGTCCATTTCCTTCGCACGCACCGTAGATTGCTGGACTGCTGACATTGCGTGCACATACAATGCAAAGCACACAGGTCACACTGGTCCATGTGGCAAAGGTCCTACCGTAAAGATCGGTGACTGGTTTTCCGTTTTTGCGCACGCACGTCGTCAGCACGTCTGTTTCGCCGACGCGTTTCTCTTCGCTTCGTCTCGTGACGCGGCACGCACCTTGGTTCGTCGCCAACGGGAACAGGTTGGTGCGGAACTTCTCCACTTGGAACAAGCCCACGTACACTTCGCGTTTCGTCCCGATCGATCGCACGGTCAGCTCGCATCCCACGCGGCTCGCATTGCTTTCCTTTGCTCCACGACGCATCGCTGTGCTCGTGGCGCACGTGCAAGCACGCACGGCGTCCGCGCGTCCTGCTTCGAAGGGCATGACGCACCGGAGAGCAACCGCAGTCCCGCCGCCAGGTAGAGCCATCGCTGCAGCAGCGTGGCGGAGTACGCCATGCTCGCAGTTGCTGCCGCGTCCACACTCCTTGCCCGTCGAAGAAGCCGTCGATGGCGCGCGCGCAGCGCTTCGCTGCGCGGATGCGATGCACGTTCGACCGCGAGTTTACGTTCGTGTGAAGTTCGTGGGAAGACCGTCCAAGGGGTCGCACCAGCAGCAAGGAATCTCAGCAGGTGAGAAGAAGACACCTCCCAGGGAAGCAACTTGGCAGCACGACCAACCGGCGGGAAGAAGAAGAAGAAGCAGCGGGGTGCAAGGAGGAGGAAAGGCAATTCATTCCACCACTTTCATGGTGCCGATGCGGTGGAGGGCCAGGGTGTTCTTGTGCCGATCCCACAGGTCGCGCAGCCGCTCTATGTACAAAGCGTGGTAGTGATCCACCACCGCTTCGAAATCTGGATCCCCTTTCTTCCCATCCGTCTTCGGAACGTCCAGTGGAGATCCCACCACCGACACGATGGGCGTGCGCTGAGGCATGAAGCCAAACAAATGCCAAAAGTCACCCGTCACTTCCGGGAACACAACGCCAAACCAACGGTAAAAGTCGTACAGCTTCTGACGCCCGGGTGTACCAGGCCTGGGCGTGCGAGTCAAAAACGTATCGGGCTCCCCAAAGGACAGGACGGGCACCAAACAAGATCCCGTCTGCAACGCCACACGCACGAATCCCTTCCGGTGCTTGAGAACGATGCTGTATTCCCCTGGGTACGCATGCAAGCTTTCCAGCGCTCCCCCTACAGCAAGGAAGATGGCGTTTCCCGGCCCTCGCTCCAAGATGGCACGGCAGGTTTCCTTGCTCACATCGCTTGCACCGTGCCAATGCAGGTATGTTCTCAGGAACGGCGTGTTGAGATTCATTTTGAGGGTCAGAGCGTGGAGCTTTATCCCGTAGAACCGGTCGTCGAATCCTGTGGCGTTGGTCATGAAGTTTCCCCATCCACCCAAGCAGATCACGCCGTGCGGATGATACGCAAAGACGTAGTTTTTTTTCGGATCCAGCTCCGCCGTCTTGATGAGTTTCATGGGGAAGTAATCGACGAAGTGTTTCCACAGGCCTGCGTTCCTGAGCGGTGTCGACCACGTCTTGGACCGGATGGGCTGTCCGGGTCCAAGGAACATCCAGGCGAGGTACACGGCCATGATTGCAGCGGTCGTTCTGGACGCCAGGAGCAGTGCGATGGCCAGCATCCATCCGAACAGCGCACTGAACGTGCTGCTCATGAAGAACAGGACGGCGAGGTATTCCATCGTCCGTTTCCTCCACGGCTTCTCCTTGGTGTCTCGTTGTTCCGTTCCATCCGTCCCGTCTTGTTCCTTTGCATCCTCTCCTCTCTCGTCTGTTCGTGTTCCTTCGCCGTGCTTCGCGTCCATGGCGTCGTGCCTGAGGCTGCAGGTCGCGAAGTTCCGACACGTCCTGCACTGGATCCGAAACGATCCATCTGAATTTGGTAAACTTTGAAGTTAACATCGAGTGGGTCAGCCTACCTGGCTCATGTGAGTGTAGGAAGCAAGAGCGATTCGTTGCCACCATTCGCATGGTCCTTGGTGTGTGTGTGCAGGCGATCGCAAGACGACGGTCCGTCGCATCCAAGAAGAGGATTCGTCATGGAGAAGGAACCCGAAGGACGTGAGCCACCCTGGTTGGGAAGAAAAAGAGATGTGGGAGGATGCGGTGTGTGTGATTGTGACGATGCATACAACTTGATGTGTCGCAAGGGAGTGTCCCAAGAGAATCGAGAGAGGTTGGAACGGACTTCGCAAATGAGGTGGACTTGGGAGCCTGTGGGCGATAAGAAGCGCACAACAAACGGAACCGTTTGAACATATGCAATCAAGAATGGAACGTGATGGGTGATTTACCTCTTTTTTCATGGGAAAGTCTTGTACTACAAGTGATTGATATGGAACAACAAAGCAATCTTTCTCCATCTAAAATTACGGAGAGAAGTATTCATGAAATAGGAGGTCGCTCTACCACGAATGGGAGGAAATTGACAAGCCTCCAAGTCCCCACTAGCGATGACCACACGAAACAACCAAGGAGCGCGAGGTAGGGATGTTGATAGAGAAGAAGGAACGAGATGTAATGTGGCTAGATGCCTGAAAGGGACTGGTAGTCCCAGGCCCCCCTTCGAGGGACCTCTTCTCCTTTACCGTCCTCAGCCCCCCTTACAAGGGCAGGGGACTCGGATTGCTTGCTTGAATGGATGGTTGGGATTGGCTG
>JBBULP010001189.1:0-78207 GCA_038048775.1 Picocystis salinarum
TGAAACGGACGTATAGTCCCAGGTCCCCCTACGAGGAACCTTTGTTTCTCCTTACTGACCTCGAGCCCCAAGAGGATGCTCGATCCTAGACTTGCATGACTTGCGTGGAAGGGGATGGGATTTGGAGAATCTTTTCGAGATTCCCAATCCCATCGGGACAGGGCCACCAGCCGGTGTTTCCTCCCCTTGATGGGGGGAGGTGGCTCTCCTTCTCTCTTTTCGTCACCGTATCTTGGTGGATAAGGTGTGAAAGACCATCCACACGGGAGAGGTCTCTATGACCTCCCCTCGAACCTGAAAATACAACTAGAACCTTTCCTTCCATCAACTCTTGAGCGCGCTCAACGGTTCTCCGCGCCTCCTAACTCGAGAAGACTTCCACACCACGAACACATCAGCAGGACGCGGTTCATTCAACCGCAACACTTCCACCACAAACTCTCGTATGAACTTAGCATATGATTAGAATTTGTGCAACTCCAAATCCTACACGCGCTTGGTTTTCTACGTTCCCGAGATTGATAAGCCGTCCGCCATCACAAAAATATGACCCACTAATGACCGCATCATTATTGTGCCCCCAAGAGAATAATAGTATGGGAAACACAACTATCGTGATATCGCTACCATCATAGAGATAGGAACGAGGAATTACGTGATCGATGAGTTGGGTTGGAGCATCCGCAAACGCCACACACCGTCGAGTGCGAGAACGAAGATTTGGACTAACAAAATTTTCTCTACAAGGCACAAGGTCACAAAGAATGTACTCGTTGCACTTGTTCTTCCTAATTGAGCGCAATCCTAGCATTTTCACATGGTCTATGTTTGAGAAGATATCAATCACGGGTAGGTACTCGATGAAAGCCTTGTTCCTTGGAGCACATTGTTGCTTCGACGCTTTGGTCGTGAGAATGCCTCTCAAGTGCATGCAAAGGATAGCACAAGTGCGAGAAGCATCGAGAACTGAGATGAAAGCGCAAGGGCTTGTTGCACGAAGTAAGTTGTGCAACTCGTGTTTGCGTCGGAAACTCTATGTTACGTAGGAAAGGAACTTGACAACCACGCTAGATTACTTTCGCTTGAACACAATTGCAAACGTGTGGAAACCAAGGTTCACGAGAGGCACCAATCTACGAGAATCATGGACCGTTCGTGCCATCCCGCACGTGAGTGCTTGCCTAATTCAAGCATGGATGATGAGCGTTGGTTTCGTTCAAGCAACGCCATATCAAGCACGCACTTTTCCTCGTCACTTACCTTCGAAGCTTGGATTGCGAGCGTCTCATTGCCTTTGCATGGTTGTGATTCTTCCAAGTGTGTTTGCATCCTTCTTGTCGGACTCAACGAGCAAATGAGTTGTGTGCCAGTCCTCCCATCTCGTCGGTTGGCTCATCTCAAGCGTCCACGCACAGGGATCACGTGTCCATATGTCTTGGTACCATTCGTCCATCCATTTTACGTGCAAATTGGATAGCTTGACACACGAATTGTGTCGGGTGTGGTGCACGAGAGGAGCTTGGACATGGCGCAATGGCGACTCCATCGCGTCGAATGGAACGATGCAGCGCGCTTTCGCGTGTGGAGAGGTGGACAAGCGGCCTTCCTGCCAGCCACATGCGTGCGCCTGCGCGATGCAGTGCAGCTGTTGCACACTTCCGACGCCTGGGAAGCCTTGGAGTGGTCGGAAGGAGAGCGTTTGCGACACTTGGCGCCGCTCGAGGAAGGTGCAAGCGTGGTGTTTTGCGTGGGGAAGAACTACAGGAGTCACGTCGGAGAGGTGGACAGCGCACAATCTTTGAAAGGCATCACCAAAGGTGAAGCTCCAGAGGATCCCATCATCTTCACCAAATCCAGCCGGTGTGTCATTGGTCCTGAAGATGCCATTCCTTATCCACAAGGTGCCACGGAGCAGCTGGACTACGAAGGCGAGTTGGTGGTGGTGATCGGAAAGGAAGGAAAAGACATCCAGCCGGAAAGAGCGTGGGACCACGTGTTTGGATTTACTGTCGCCAATGACGTGACCGCCAGGGATGCTCAGCGGAGACATCAACAGTGGCATGTGGGAAAATCGATGGATGGCTTCTGTCCCATGGGACCCGACATTGTGCCAAAGGAATTCCTCATGAGCGATCACGGTGTTTTGGATTTCGACATCGTCACCAAGGTCAATGGAGAAGTGAGGCAATCAGGGAATGCCAAGGAAATGATTTTTGCAGTGCCCGAAATCCTGGCCACGATTTCAAAAGGATTCACTTTGCAAGCCGGTGACGTAGTCCTCAGTGGTACACCTGCTGGGGTAGGCGCAGGCATGAAACCTCCCTGCTTTCTGAAGCCGGGAGACGTGGTTGAAGTCACCATCGAGGGGATTGGCACAATAAGGAACCAGGTGATGTGAACCAGGGGATAGTAGAAATGCACGCAGACGTATCTGGTGCGTGCCTGTATAAAAAAAATGCGACCGTTGCTTTTGTTTCCAGCCCAGTTCTTTCGGGCAAGGGGTATCCCCGTAAGATTTGACAAGTCTCTGGGCTTGTTCTGACCGTGGTGCACCGACTCAGCCTAGTGCTATTCGTTACATGCAGACATCTGCAATGAAAAAGAGGCAAGCGTCTTCCCATTTGGTACCCATACGTCCCATTGCTTCATCTTCATGCCACGCCTTTTCCTCCGTCCCCGCATTCGTGTGCGCTTGTCCTGCACGGTCCTTCGTTGGTCCCGCCGCCGTTTCCATGTGCAATGGCCATGTCGGGCGGGCCGTTTTGCTTGCAGCCACCACGGCTGCGTTGGTTTCCTTTTTCTTTCACGTTTCATCCCACGTGTTTGCACCCTCTTCTTCGTCTTGGGCGAGGGCGATGGGTGGCGGCGGCATGGCCGTTCCACCTTCTCGTGCTTGTTCGATGCGGTCGAGCAGTCCCAGCACGCGGCTGCTCCTTTCGAAGGTGTCGTCGAACACGAAGCGCACTTCCGGCACCATGCGCAGACGCATCCGCCTTCCGATCTCCTTTCGCGTGTATCCTTGCAGCTTGCTGAGGTTGGCCATGGCGGTCTGCTTGCCTTGGTCGTCGCTGAAGAGGGACACGTACACGCGCGCCACCTGCATGTCCCGGCTCAGCTCCACCTGCGTGACGCTGGCCATGGCGCTCAGCGCGAGGTCGTGGCCAGCAGCTTCGTTGGGACACACGGCACGTCGCATCACCTTGTCGCTGCGCAGCAGTTCGCCCACTTCGCGCTCCAGCTGCCGCGACACGCGCTCCACGCGTCGCGGCACCGCCTGGCAGCGCACCTCCCGCCTCCTGCACGTCCCACGCATCGCGCAGAGCGACGCCATGCGCGCTTGCTTCGTCGCGCTTCCACGCGAATGGACACGTGCCAATGACGTCGATGGCACCGACATGTCCAGTCCACACCATCGAACCATCCACGTGGCGTTGCCGACGCAACGCCACGCACGCGATGCGAGCGTCGGACGGACGACGCGGGGACGGACGGAACGCAACAGGAGGCGAGGGGCGTGGATGGACGGAGGTGTGCCGCGGAAAGCGCAACGCAACAAAGCGGAGGAATGCACCAATAGCGCGGTTTCATCATAGTTGCACGACTCCTCATCGCAAGGCACGGATGCCTCTCGTAAGTCGGGGTATTTGACTTATGGCGTTGTCTTTGACGAATGACAGGAGTTGTTGACGAGGGACAATGCAACTCTCCTTGCGTTGTTGTCCACGATGCGAGTTGAACGAGCGCCACGTGGACCATGGTGCACATTATTAGCGTTTGGGCTCGGATGCATTCAGTTCGTGAAGAATGATCGGACGCCCAATCGTTCCATGCATCGATCGCAATTCAAGTGGAACCAAAGGTTCCTCTCGCAAAGCAACGACTTGAGAGGTTGACCTCGCCAATTGCCACAACACATAGCTTGTACTTCATGGAATCTTGAGGCAAAACCTGCCACCGAGATGGATGTCAACAGCACAAGGCAAGAAGGCATAAGCAAGCGAGTACTCTCTAGGATTTGCACTTGCGGTTGAACATTTGATTGCGCGTCTCGCACGTTTACACATAAAGGGGTCTTCTCAACCTCCTCGTTCCTTCCCAAAATAGCACGCGTCGATGCGGGTTCGTGCTCGCCATGCCTCCATGCTTGTCAATTGCGAGGGAAGAGGTTCGCTTCACGTTTCCATGCAAGCCTTCCATCCATCATGCACACGAGTTTCTCCTTCCATCCAACACGGTGCGACGAGCGTCGTCGGATGGATCGTCGATGCGTCCGACCCGAGTTTACGAACGAGTTTAGCGCATCGGAGCATCGTCGACGGCGACGTCGAGCGACGGCGATGGCGAAGTGGACGCTTGCAACGTGGATGTTCCTTGCATGTGCTGCTTCGAACGTGGCCTGGACATGGCCGGCTCTGGCACAAGGCCAGGATCTCAAAGGATGCCAAGTCCCGCCGCTGGAAGACATCGGAAGCAAGCCCACAGCGTTTTACCAGTGTGCAGAGTCGATGATGCAGTGTGGCGAAGACGGCTATTTGCAACGGCACGCCTCGAAGTACGCGTTGAAATACCAGGCGCAGCTCAAACCGCTGTTGTCCAAAGAAGGAAAGGATTTCGTGGACAAGTTCACCTTCTGTCTCCAGTATTACTTGAGGTCAAGGGTAGGGGAAAGGACAACCTGTGGGAGCCTGCAGTCCTTGGTGGACGAATTCGCGGGAACATGCTACCTCACCAGCGGTTTGTGTGATGTGCCGTTGGTAGACACCCTTCTCTGGGCCAAAAGCGTCGATTGGATAGATTTGCCGACCATGACTTTCCTAGAAACCACGCATTCCTTGTATTACCAGTGCAATTGGACAAACGCATCCTAACTTCACTGTCTTGCCATTTGTCCTCCGCTATCCCAGCAAGAAGGCACCCTGAGAAAAAGAGCAGCTCAACCCAAGGTTTGATGAAATGTTTAGAAAAGCACTGCTGCAGGAGGATGCAAGCAAGCTGATCGATGCGGTCAGAAGCTCTTGAAGGTTTCGACAGCTGGTTTGTTGCTGATTCTAAAATCTGTGTACTCTCGCAGCTGCACCAAAAATTCTTCGCTTGGAAGGGTAGACCTGGGAATCAAGCAGAGGTCATCCTCTTGAACTTCCCCAATGTAAAAGTGCTTCAGATACAGGAAGCTTTCCCTTGATGCGTGATAGACCTCGAAAAATGTCGTCGAATCCACGTTCTTTGCCTGCTCTGGGATGATACGTTGTCCCCCCGGATGTTCAGGCAGCCAGCGCTTTACGTCCAAAACCATACCATCAATGACAATCCAAACCCCGCCCTTTGAGTTGTTTTGGATGACCTCTTCCCAACGATACAGGCGCATCCGAGATGAAAAGTCTCCCAATCTATCCAGGCAGAAATCTCTGAGTGCACAATTATTCAACACCTCTGCAGCCGTGAGAAGGCTTTCTAGATCCCCAATGTCTGCTTCATACTCGCTCTCCTTGCTCTGCGCTTGAAGCTCCAAAAAGATGAGAACTTTGTCAAAAATCAGGCAAGGTATATCGACATGCACCGCTATTCTAGCATCCACTGCATTTCGGACGTGTTTTGTCAAAGAAATGCAAGGACGAAGGATCTTCTTCTTCACAGGAAACCATTCCCCGTCATTTGTGTTTATATCTACCTCGCCCCTACCGGGTGTGGTTTCTGGTGCTTTGGTGCAGTTCTGCAAGATGATTCCTGCGTCGATATTATCAGGTAAGGACACCGAGATGAAGGTGTTGGCAGTGACCCTGCCACGGTAGCAGTGGAAGAAAAGAGCCGATTCCTTGTCCTCCTCTGATAAGTTGCTTGTTCCCATCACTTGAACCGCCAGCATCACTCCCTGGTAGGGCAGCAGCACCACTTGTCCCATCGCAACTATGATTCCTCGCAGTTCGTCTTGGAGAGACGTGGCCAGTTCCATACCATCTACTTCAGTGTTTTCACTGTAATTTCCACTAGCTTTGACCCTCCTCACTTCCACTTCCAGCTTTAGTAGGTCCAACGGGAGTTCCGCAGGTTTGGGACGGTACCTGACCCAACGGCTGTTCATGTGGTGGACTAGATGCAGGCTGTGTCGGAGGTCTTCACCGAGTGCGATGCATCCAGGTTTCACCCATCCTTTCTGCACCGCTGCTGTGACCACCACATCGCTACCTTTGTCCAGCACAAGCTGCATTTCGGTCCCAACATCCACAGCTGCGTCTTGCTGGTCCAGGATGGCCACAGCCTTCCTGGCATTCCTGCAGGTCTCCAACCCTTCTTTGGCCACCACTTGTAGCTCCCACGCGTTCCAGACGTCCTTGTTCTGCTCCGAACCTCCTTCTTCCAATGCAGAGCGGCCTGCTGGATCGATGGCGACGCGGTCGACGGCCATCAATCGCGCTTCCTCGCTTCGAAGTGTCGAAAGAGGCCATACAATTTAACTTCGCAAAGTTAACCCGAGGCCTCCACTTGAGAAAAAGATGCAAACGAGGATTTACACCAAGCCAAGGTGACATGGTGGCAGTTGACCTCGCTCGTGGAAGGATATGGAGCGGGACGGACGCAAAACAAAACGTGTTGGGGAGGAGGAGAGTCATGATGCTCGTGTTGTGGCGGTCGGAGGTGCGATTTGTCCTTGATGGAGAGATGCAATGGTAGAATGATGCAAGGGAGCCTTGTGTTTTTCTCATCGACGTGGTTTGCATCGAAAAAGGCACACGAAAGGTTGTTCAAGTTGCAGGAGCAAGGCAGTGGTGGACGAGCACGAGAGACCGTTGGTTTCTCGCGATCAACGAGGCGTCCCTTCAACCTGACCCAAGAAGGCAATTCCTTCGTCTGTGCGTTGGAAACGCATTTCTCGAGCAGGTGACCCGTGCACAATCTTCCTTCTCACCACCACGCGAACCCTCGCATCCCGTGCACCACGTCTTGGGACGCGAAGTTTCCCCTTGGACGACCATGGCACACGCCATCCTCCGTGGATCTCCAACCTCCATCGATTCGGAGAAGAAACTCCCTGGTCCACGCCTCGATGTTTCTCACCGAGTTAACTTCGAGTTCGTCTGGGAGTTTCGCTTCGTCGACTTCCATCACGTCGCGTTTTGCGACGATGTCTGCGTCCACATCGCCTTACAACTTGAAGAATCCAGCCGTGAAGCGCATCCTCAAGGAAGTCAAAGAGGTGCAGGAGCATGGCGGACGTGAATTCTGGGCCGAACCGCTCGAGGTGAGGAGAAGGAAGCCGAGACGGACGAGGCTTGGCGTGGATGGAAGGAGCGTGGGAATCGATGCTGACACCATGCACGTGGGATCCTTCCCAACCTGTCGCATGCCTGAAAAAGGAAAACTTGTTCGAGTGGCACTTCGCCATACGTGGACCGCCCGACACCGAGTTCGAAGGTGGTGTGTATCATGGTAGAATCCTTCTGCCACCAGAGTATCCCTTCAAACCACCTTCCTTCATGTTCCTCACGCCGAACGGCAGGTTTGAAACCCAAAAGAAAGTATGCCTGTCCATCTCCAACCATCATCCAGAGCACTGGCAACCTACCTGGGGAGTGCGTACTGCACTGGTGGCTCTGATCGCCTTCCTCCCTACACCTGCAGAAGGTGCTCTGGGGAGCTTGGAATACACCAAAGAGGAGAGAGAAAAGTTGGCGCAGCAATCCAGATCGCACTTTCCAACCTATGGAAATGAAGAAAGGCAGGTCGTTACACGTAGGGTGCACGAACTGATGCTGAGTAAGGAAGAGGATGCAGGCTCTTGTGTCCAGGAAACCGAGTGCTCGGAAGGCCGAGAAAAGCAATTGCCCCCTGAAGCCGACGGCATGACATCTGGAGGGTCTGAAACGGCACCTCACCACAAAGATAGGACGACTTCCTGCAATCAGAGCCCGAGCAAGGAGGAGGACCTAGTACTAGAAGAAGTAGAACACGAGAAAGACGAAGCACAAGATGGAAGAAGGGAGATGCATGAGGATGATAGAGGCAATGCAGGGCCAGCCTCAGAGATAACATCTACATCAACTCAAGATCAATCAACCGGAAGCACGGCAGAGTTCCATGGTCAGGAAAACAAAGACGAAGAGGACCAACATACGACCTGGTTGGATGGAAATGAACAGGAAGAAATTGAACCGCTGCCAGAAACTCCAACTACTTCTGTGCGTCAGGCGGAGTCTATGTTGTTGAGTCATGCCAGGGAACTGGATGATCGTTCGCTCCGGTCGATCACTATAGCAGTTGCAGTGGCCCTTCTTGCTGTGATTACAAAGAAACTCTTGAAAGCAATGCACGAGGTTTCGCTGCAACCGTAGTTTCGGACAATTTTTTGGAAACTAGCCCTCCTCCAAATGAACGTTGAACCATGAATCTTCATCGGAGTGCTCATCGCAGAGGTGCATAGAAGAAGGCAACATCATACCTGCCTGCAATCGAAAAGTTACTCATTAGATATGTCACTCCGATCGTGTCGGGATCTGTGCAGCTGCTCGTCATTGCGCTGTTGTCAACATCTTGAGTTCGCTTGATTTCGTCATGCACGAGCCTCCAATGATCCACAGTAGACGTTGCGTGGGTAGTGATACAGAAAGAGTGGCCTGCGTTTCATGTGTGTAGTGGATCGAGCAAATATGAATCAGCTCCTGAAGCTCCTGCATAAGTTGGTCTTTGGCTTCAAGGACACGCCGGCGGCATTCATCCTCCATGCTTCCTATGCTCCTCCTCGGTTGCAGCCATTCCAGACACTGATGTTGCTGCCTCTGCCGCAACGTGTAAGCCTCTCCTTGCTAGTGATTCTGCGAACTGTTCCAGGTCTTCCTCTCCAATTCGGTACGGAGCATATTTGTCGTGGGGGAAAACTTGGCCTCGAACCTCGTCACAGTAGTTTCGAATGGCTTCTATCACCGTCGGCCCGACCTGGGCATACTGCTTGCAAAACCGGGGGGCAACTTTGGCATGGTGTGGATGGGAGTGCATACCCACCAGGTCATGGTACACCAACACCTGTCCATCCACGTACCTTCCTGCCCCAATCCCAATGGTCGGTATGCTGAGTGCACTGGTCACAGCGGCAGCCACTGCCGCAGGCACGCATTCCAACACCAGTGAGAAGCATCCTGCATCTTGCAGAGCCAACGCTTCGTCTATGACCTTTTCTGCTGCTTTGGCGTTGCGAGCTGCTGGTCGGAATCCTCCTACTGTGGACACTGCTTGGGGTGTGAGTCCAACGTGTCCCATGGTGGCACAGCCCGCTCTGACCACTGCCATGGCTGCTTTCGTTCGATCGGGTGCTCCACCTTCCAATTTCACCGCATCGGCTCCACCTTTCTGCATCAGTTCCACTGCACTGTGCACCGCTTGCGTGGTGGATGCTTCGTAGCTCCCGAATGGCAGGTCGCCTACCACCATGGCTCGCTTGGCACCGCGTCGCACGGATTTGCAATGCCACACCATCTCTTCCAAGGTGATGGGAAGCGTCGTTTCGTGTCCGTGGACCACCATGGCCGCGGAATCGCCCACCAGCAGCAAATCTGCGCCGGCCATTTCTCCGTGCACCGCGGATGGATGGTCGTAGGCGGTCACACATGCGATCTTCTGGCCTTTCTGGCGCATCTGGGCCAACGTACGCACCGTCACCTTGCTTTCGCTGATCGCAGGTGGCGCAGAACCATACGGCGAAGACGTGGAAAAGTGTCGAAATGCGCGCGATGCGCAACGTCGAAACGCCGACGCCATGGCCATCCCGGGGATTCCGACCCCCTCCATCGAAGCTGCTCTACGATGCCTTGATGAATCGAGAAGGGGGGTTCGGATCCCCGGACCGAACCGGTTCGTTTTTTTTAAGGACGAATTTCGAGGTTAACTCGGTCGGTCGTGCCGGGAGTCGATTGGCACGGGGAATCACATCCCCCTGGATTCTTTGCACTGTAAATCCATGGAGAAATTCCTGAAGGGTGTCGAATTCCCTTTCACAGGGGGAAATGGACCCCCTCGATGTCTTTCTTTAGGGTGGAGCAGCGGAGGCGCGAGGTTGGGGGGTTCGAATCCCGTCGAGTTGGCGCGCACGTCCACGGCGGCGGGTGCGATGGCGTCTCGCAAGCGTCGCTTGGACGTTCCTGGACCGTCCGATGGGGTGGAAAAGAGGACGACCGTCGATGGGGCGGAGGAGGGTGTGGATGGTGTCCATCCTTGGACGGGGCGCCCCTACAGCGCCCATCACCAGGATCTCCTGACCACTCGTCGGTCCTTGCCGGTGTGGCAACAACGGACACAGTTGTTGCAGATGTTGGAAGAGAACCACACCGTGGTGCTGGTGGGAGAGACAGGGTCCGGAAAGACCACGCAAGTGCCGCAGTTCTGTGCAGAAGCAGGATGGGCAGAACAGAAAATGGTGGCGTGCACACAACCAAGGAGAGTGGCTGCCACTTCCGTGGCCAGAAGAGTGGCAGAGGAGATGGACGTGCAATTGGGCGAAGAAGTGGGATACAGCATCAGGTTCGAAGATTGCACCAGCCCGAAGACAAGACTCAAGTACCTGACAGATGGGATGTTGCTCCGAGAATCCATGACTGATCCTACGCTCAGCCGGTACTCGGTGGTCATCCTGGATGAAGCCCATGAACGGACACTGGCCACCGACATCCTTTTTGGACTGCTGAAAGAAATCCAGAAGAACAGACAGGACCTCAGAATTGTGGTCATGAGTGCTACGCTGGAGGCGGAGAAATTCCAAGAGTACTTCAGCAATGCGCCGCTCATGAAAGTGCCTGGAAGAATGCATCCAGTCGAAGTCTTCTACACCCAGGAGCCGGAAAGAGACTACGTAGAAGCAGCTGTGAGGACGGTAGTGCAGATCCATGCGTGCGAACCCCCTGGGGACATCCTTGTCTTCCTGACTGGTGAGGAGGAAATCGAGGATGCGTGTAGTAGGATCAAGCGCGAGGTTGGGTACATGGGCCAGAAGGTAGGGCCAGTCAAGGTCCTGCCCCTGTACTCGTCTTTGCCGCCCAACATGCAACAAAGGATTTTTGAGAAGGCCCCTCCAGGACGCGACGAAGGACCAGAAGGGAGGAAAATCGTCGTGTCCACCAATATCGCAGAAACTTCTCTTACCATTGATGGAGTAGTCTATGTGATCGATCCTGGATTCAGTAAGCAGAAAGTGTACGACCCAAGAGCACGTGTGGAGTCCCTGCTGGTTTCTCCAATTTCGAGAGCATCAGCACACCAGCGTGCGGGTCGTGCGGGTCGTACGCAACCTGGCAAGTGTTTTCGTCTTTACACGGAGAAGAGCTTTAAGGAAGATCTCATAGAACAAACCTACCCAGAGATCCTTCGTTCAAACTTAGGAACAGTAGTGCTTCAATTGAAGAGGCTAGGTATAGATGATCTAGTGCACTTTGACTTTTTGGATCCACCTGCACCAGAAACAATGATACGGGCACTAGAGTTGCTTAATTATCTTGGCGCTCTTGATGATGAGGGCGAGCTCACCGAGATTGGCCACCTTATGAGTGAGTTTCCCCTGGATCCACAGCTTTCTAAGATGTTAGTCACCAGTCCACAGTATGGTTGCAGCAATGAGATACTCTCAATCGTTGCCATGTTGAGCGTTCCTGTCTGTTTCGTACGGCCTCGTGATCAGACAAAAGAGGCCGATGAAGCCAAGGCACAGTTTGCCCACGTGGACGGGGACCATTTGACACTACTGAATGTCTTTCATGCATTCAAGCAGAGCGGACAAAGTGCAGATTGGTGCTTTGAGAACTACTTGAACTACCGATCGATGAAATCTGCTGACAATGTTCGAAACCAACTGTCCCGCCTGTGTCAGAAGTTTAACATCAGGTTGTGCAGCACTGAGTTTACTTCCAGGCATTACTATACAAACATTCGCAAAGCAATTGTTAGTGGCTTCTTCATGCAAGTTGCACACAAAGAGAGGGCGGGTCATTACCTCACGGCCAAGGACAACCAGGTTGTTTTCCTTCATCCTTCCTGTGTTTTGGATAAGAAGCCAGACTGGGTGCTCTATCACGAGTTTGTCTTGACCACAAAGAACTACATCCGCACTAACACGGTCGTGGAAGGAGAATGGCTGATAGACATCGCACCCCAGTACTTCGACATGTCCAATTTTCCGGCCTGTGGTGCCAAGGCAGCGTTGGAGCGGCTTTATCTGCAGAAGGACATGAGAGAAAAGAAGAATAAACGGACGCGATGAAGTGTCTGCTCGGAATCAAAGTACATTCAGTCAAGGCCTCAACAGGTCGTCATTGCCACTGCCCAACACAGTTCAGAATGAAGAAGCTATCTGGATGCTTCTACTTCATTGCAAATACTGTAAGGATGACGTGCCTGTTGTGCATATTTTGCATGGGGCAATCTTTCCTTATGACCTTTGAGACCCTATGGGCTTGTATCGTTTTCGAATCCAGTGGATTTTTTTTCTAATGATATCTTCTTGCGAGAAAGGGCCATGCTTGAAAGCTATCATTGACTTGATTAGCTGTCAGCCTCAGCGAGAGCTTGGCCAGATTCTGATACATCACTAAATTTCGCTCCTCTGAGAAAACCGTACCCCCGCAAGCTTTTGACCGCGGCTATTGCCTCTTCAAGTTCCACTTCTTTCACTTTCCTCATGGTTTTGTGGCATTATCTTGATGCCTAAATTGTCCCTCTGACTTTCAAGTCATGATGAGCACCCTTGAATTGCCGGTTGAATATTTTGTTGGTGCACTACGTTGTCTGCTCGGAAGAAAGAGCAAGGCCAGTCCACAAACCCTCTTGCTCAATCGATGCTTTTGCATGCAAGACTTAAATGCTCCCAGCTGCACCATCCCTTGTAGAAGCGCTATCGTAGAAGATGAAGAAAGGCTTGCCTGTAACAATACACCCTAGAATGTATTCCGAAAATAATCCTGTTTTAGCATGGAATGGGATGGCGCGGACAAAAATTTCGCATAGCTGTTCTTGACTCCCTTTTTGGTTGGCCTGGTGGAAAAATCCTGAGTAAGGACAGGCAATAGAAATTGTACAAGTATATAGCTGATCCTAGGCAAGTGGTCAAAGTTGTTTGCCATCCCTACGCAGTGAATTCCATTGTGTGCAAATCCTACAGGGAGGAGGAAACGCAGATGTCATCATGAACCATGCACTTGTTGGTTTCTCCGAGGGTTGGGAAAATAGACGCAGAGGGAAACAACCACTTTACAGATGCAAAAAAATATCAGAACAGGCTTGCACATCATGCAGGCCTTCTCCTGTTGCCTGGATGCACATGAGTCAAAATGAAACTTGAACCAGCAGAGTGTCCCCTTGCTCCTGGGTCATTTTTTATGAAGTGAGGTCCCAGTTGGTTTGCGCCAATCATCCAGCGACCGTTCGTGGCGGCTACCTCCTGTTTGGCACATCTCCTTGCATGCTCATGCCTTCAATGCTCTGATTTCTGCTTCGAGCTCAATGATTTTTTGCTGCAACTTGGAAACCTCGTCTTCCATCTCCGGTGCCGGTGGAGGTTTGTAGGGATTAACGAGGCTGTTGGAGAATGATCGCAGCGCTTCCACTCCCCTCACTTCCTCTTCCAACAGAGGCATCTTGACGATGTGAAAATCTTCGTAGAGGTCATAGAATTGGTCCAGGTATTTCTGCTGCATCTTTATTCTGGATCCCAACAGCTTGGATCCACCGGCTCTCTCTGGGAAGAGCACTTGGTTGATGACGATGTTATGGGTGTCAATTTCGAACTTGGCCAGTTCTTGGACCAGCCTTTCAGTTTCGTAGAGGGAAAGGAACTCCGGTATGCACACGCAGACGAAGGTGGTCATTTCTGGATCTTTAAACTGCACGTTGACTTTCTCCACCACCGTTTTCAGTTCTGCCATTTTGGTGATCATTTCGTCTTCGCCTTCTTCTTGTCCCCCCATCATTTTGGCCAGTTGCGCCATCATACCACCCATCATGGATTTGAGGCTGAGGATTTTGTTGAGTCCTTTTTCCAGCACGGTGGGAAACTGCAACAGCCTCAGCGTGTGTCCAGTGGGGGCAGTGTCAAACACGATGGCCGAGTAATCCATGGTTTGCACTTGTTTCATGACTTCCGCGAAGCTCATGGCTTCGTCGATCCCGGGGATGGAAGACGTGAGATCAGCGAGGAACCCATCGTCTTCTTCTCCGTTGGCCAAGTGAGCGTCTTCTGGTTCTGGATCCACTTCCATGGCGTACAAGTTGTCGAATCCATCCACCAAGGTGGGATGGCGTGTGAACTTCTGGCGGAACGCGTCGCTGAGGTTGTGCGCCGGATCCGTGGAGATGATCAGGACGCTCTCACGCACCTCCGACAGCTGCACGGCCAAGCTGCACGACGTCGTGGTCTTTCCCACGCCACCCTGCGCGCCGTCGTTCCCACGTGGTCAGCTTCCATCGCCTGGGTCCTCGTCCACGCCTCCATGCCTCGTTTGCCACGCACCTTTCCGCCGACGAAGATCCATTTCAGCGAGGTCTGGTCCAGCACGTTCTGCAACGTGGGCGGAGGTGCTTCCTCCTCCATGTCTCGACCGCGTTCGAGCACGTGTTGCGACGCCAATCCAAGCGTGCGCACGTTGTGATGGACGATGATGGACGTCGGTCGCACCTGCACCGACCCCTCTCCCTTTCAGCACCCTTTGGAAAGGGAATGCGACCGGGTTCGAACCCGGTTTCGAGGCCCTTTTGAAAGGGAACGGACCTGGGGAAAGGAAGGAGCCTGCGTCTAGGGTTTAGTCGCCATGGACCGTCTTGGACGACGAGGAGAGGACAAAGCAAGACGACGACGATGGGCGAAGCACGTGGCGCGTCGACGAAGGGAAAGGAAGCGAAGAACCATGCGTCGTGGACGCACGGACACGGGAGCGGGACGAATGCAAGCGAGGTGCCCTCGAGTGCACCAATGCGCTGGCATGGGACGGAACCGAATGCGTGCGTTGGTGGAAGTACGCACTGCAAGGCTTGTCGTGGAGCGCGAAGAATGCGACATCTCCTTTGCACCACAACCCGCTCCCAACGAGAAAATCAGTCTTTCCTCGTTCTTGAAGAACTATACGGAGTGGAACGAGACCAAATCGGCAACCAAAGCCACCGATATTGGCGATAACCGTACTGCCATCTCCTTCACACGCACTTCATAAACCGTCACTAGAATGAAAAAATAAAACCTTGGACGTATACAATTTCAACAAATCGATTCGTCCATTGGATGGACCACGATTCGACTTGTATGTGGTTCAGTCTAGTCCTCCTTTGGAGTAAATATCCCACCTTCGGTGGTCTTCTTCTCGAATGTTCGAAGGGACTAGCTCAACGTTTTCTCCAAGAGTATAGGAGGCATGGAATGCATGAGACGGTGACACTCCGTGCGCCTTGATGCGCTCCAAGTGAGTGGCTAGATCGGTAGAAGGAACCGTGGTCGCTTGCGGCTTTGTCAAACTCTTGAGATTAGGTGAAACATTCAAAACACGACAACGCTAACCATGGGTAAATACGCCGTCCAATTGGGAAACTAGTTTGGGACTCGTATGGGATTAGGTGAGAATAAAAGCGGGGGAATTGGCTGAAGGATGGGAGCAATCGATCTCGCTCGCTCAAACATCGCCAAGATAAACGAGTCGGACAATAAATCGGACCAACAAACTCTTATTGAATCGTCTCTATGAAAGGGGTTTTGAAAGAGAAAGCCAAGGGACGTTCATGGGATAACACCTCGTGGCACGTGCGGATGAACTTCTTGACTATTGATGGTTGATTTTCCGATGGTCGACGTGCAAACAAACGTGCAAGGATGCAGCCCTCCTTTACATGATCGGGATCGCACCTAGAAGTCCATATTGATATGCCCGGTTTGGTTCGGAGTGACGGGCATGACGAAAACATGCTAGTTCGCAATGTACGTGTGTGTGTTCTTCATTACGCCCCTTAATTCGACTATTCGAGATCAATACGTTGTAGGAATGATACCACACAATGCTCGTACCCCTTCTAGCACAATACTTTGCGAGCACTCTTCCATGTATATTTCCCTGTGTAAAATACTTCGGCGTCATTGCGAGAATATATTTATTTGCGGAGCATTATCGTTATTCTTACGTTCCATTGCAATAGATATGGGACTCTTTCGTTGCTTCACAATCTTTCGTTCAATGCCGTCATAGGGTGGAGCCGAAAGCACCTAGCAAGGGGGGCCGTCCAATATCACGTTGAAACTTCGATGCTTTTGCAACCACTATGCAAATCCCTTTAAACGCTTTCCAACCGCACTTTCTTCTTAAAGTTACTCCAAAGATTTTCCAACGATTACTTAGAACTAAGAGGAGATGAAAGCAACGCTTCATCTTCGTTTAGGCTAGCTAAGTGCATAATGCAAGCATTGATGGCGGTGCGTGTCATTGATGCACTGTTCAGTGCATGGTTGACGGTATTCGCGGATTTTTTGTCGCCGATTTCACGGAGAAAAGTAAGTTGTGGACTCGCAATACAAAGGCTTAGACGCAAAGTTGTGATGTTTTGAAATGTTTTGTAGTAGTTTGGCAACGTGCCATGTATGCGGTTCCAAGGAGGAACATCAGGCTTACGAAAACGGTGCGGGCAAGTGGGATCAAATACGGGGGCTAAAGGTGAGACTCTTTTGTTCATTATTCGTAAGCAACGATCCTTTTGCTACCTCATCTCGAACCACTTGTTTTTGGAGTCGCGAAGCTAGATCCTTCGATCACGGGACCGATTCCCACTCGCCCTCGAGGCTTCTCGTCACGGCATCACTTGTTTTTGGGACGTAAACCACTCCCAACACTTGCTTCCACGCTCCCGTCGCCCTCCAGGTCGTCTCTCTCGGACCCATTCGCCACAGGAGCTTCCTTCACAACGACTTCACAACCGGTTCGTGCTCTCAAAAGCTTCCACCCTGAGGTTACAATTCCGTAAACTTCGGTCCGTCTCTCGTTTCGCTCACGAACGTGCTCGACTTAACTCATAAATTAAGTCCAGCGTGTGGCAGGCCGTCGACGTCGGTTCGTGCGCATTTGCTTCGCGCATCCGCCATCGCCGAGCGCGTTTTCGCAGCCACACGCGACCGTTTGGAAGCCTGCAGAAGGAGATGTGCGCACACTCGAAGAGCATGGCTACAGAAGGGAGCGAAGAGGCGGAAGAAGGGACGAAGAAGAAGCGGAGGAGACGGAACACGACGGGAGAAGCAGCAGTGTCCAGACGGACGAGCAAGTACTTTCGAACGGATGGACCGCCGACGCCCGCACAGAAGAAAGAAAAGACGAAGAAACGGAGTCGGAGGGAGGTGTACGAGGAAAATCGCGGCCGGTGGATCCCTCCAGCTTCGTCGTACGGGCTGCTCGAAGAACAGCTCTACGAAGATCCGTGGAAATTGCTTGTGGCTTGCATGTTGCTCAACAAAACGAGCATCAATCAGGTCAGGAGCGTCATTTGGAAACTGTTTGAACTCATCCCGAACGCACAAGCCGCCCTGGAAGCGGACGAAACGAAAATCGAAGCCATCATCCAACCATTGGGACTGTTCCGAAAACGAAGCAAAGCCATCAAGAGGTTCTCCCAAGAGTACCTGGACAAGAACTGGGAGTCCCCAGATGAGCTGCATGGCATAGGAACATATGCAGCAGATGCGTATGCCATATTCTGCATACCTGATGCGTGGCGGGAGCTGGAACCAGAAGACAAGGAGTTGAAGCTGTACGTCAAGTTCTTGAAAGACACGGATGGGCTGGGCAGTGGGTTTTCGCGAGAACCCATTCCACAAGAAGCTGAAACAAACATAGACCACAAAAGTAGCCTTACCAAGCGCAGAGAGGAGTTTGCGTAGGTTACGAAGAGAACAATCACTGCACTTATTCAAAATAAGCCTTCAAGGTACCACCCAGCAAGTACTTCCCTGGCAGTGGCCCTGGACACGGCGCCAAATAGGTTAGCCTGTTATTGGTTGGGTCGATGTCTGATACGTAAATGAAGCCCGCCACATTCTCTGCCGCAATCTCTTCCACTGTACTAGCATGGGATACCGCTAGGATGGTGTGCATGAGGTCTTTGGTTGAATCCATGGGAGCCACGGTCAATGTCTTGTGCTCGGCTACCTGCCCCACCGGCAATGCATGGTTCGATGCAGATTGCTTTTTGAGGAGGCGGTAGGCTTTTAATGCTTCTATTGGTACACTCTGGGAGTGTGGCATAAATTCTTCCTCGTGACCGTAAAAATACTCTTTTATCCTCATCTGACGGGACTTTTGTCGATAATCTCTGTCTCTAGTAACCACACCGCCCGATTTGGGTAGCTTCACGATTTCTTTCCCTTTGAGAGACTGCTCTCCCTTCAAGACGCTATACAGCCTTTCCTGTCCAATGACAAGGATCACATCCACTTTCAGAGTCATGGCTGCATCCAGAAGAAGTGCGTATCCTAGACCCTCTACCCACCCCATGGTATTGATCACCATCCCTGAGCATCGCGCATGTTCGCTGGCTTTGCAACGGGCGTCTAGGACTTCCGCCACTCGCTTCACCAAATACTTGTAGTGCTCAGCATTTTCTGTGGGAGAGGTGTGCCCAAACTGGTACACCAGAGGGATTTCTTGGGGATAACCACGCAGGATGTCAATGGGTGCTTCCACTGGGACTGCAGAAATGGTCCCTGGGACGGTCAGGTTTCCCTGTCCAATGTCCAGGTCTACCATGACCGGGGCCCATCCTTTTTTCACGGCGTAGTTGATCAATACCTTCGATACGGAGCTCTTTCCCACGTCCACGGGTCCAGCAAGGAGCACACGCGGTCCTTGGAGTTCCTGTTCCTTGCCCGTACTCTCCTTGGCTCGTTGCCTTCTGGCTTCCAATATACCGTGTGCGTTCAAATAGGTGGCCATTGGGGTGTCGCTCTCTTGATACGCCACTTCAGGTTTCCCTTTCACACGGATGGTGGCTCCGTGCCACGTGAAGACGGCAATTTTTTGACCTTTGAAGGAGAACTCCTGTCCTACCGGAATTTCGGTGCCGAACACTTCTGCCTTTCCGGCTTGGAGCTATTCACGTGTCCATTGGGCAGAAACGGAGGAAACCGTCAGCATCGATGCGAATCTCGCATTCTTTCCATCTTCTCACTTCCAATCGTCGGCATTCGCAGCGCGCACCGTCACTTGCAGCGGGTTTTCCCACGACGCTTCCAGCCGCAGTTCGCACTCCTGCAGGCGCACGTTCCACGCGTCAGCTCCGTCCGTCGCTTCCCGCACGGTGTCTCCGAATCCTCTTCGCTTCCAGGCACCTTTCCAAGCGTCCAGACGGTCGTTTCGTCGCCATCTTCGCCTTGTGCGCTCGTGTCCATCACGTCGAAAAGGACGTCGAAGTGCGCTTCGCCTTGGACCGCACCCCTCCTCCATCCACGTAAACCCCATCCTAAACAACGGTAAACTTCCCATCTGTATGGATTTCGAGAGGCTGCTCCGATCGTGAACTTCGCTTGCTGCCGAACTTCAGGACGTGCCGAGGAGGGGGATGTGAGAGGCAGCAGGGAAGTTTACGAAAGGCAGGTGGTTACATTAAGTGGACGAGCCATGGTGGTGTGGCGCGCGTCGGCGATGGCGACGCCGCATCCGCTTTCGCGGTCCACGTTCGCTTCGATACGTCGCGTCAGCCGCGACCAAGCCTTGGACATGGCCGAACGAGAAGCTACGGCGACGGGATGGGCGAAGAAAAGCGACGATTGGTTCTACGGCGAGGTCGGATTCGACGCCATGGCCCACGCCTTGTCCCGTGTGGAGCCGAAGCGCAAGGAGACGTTCCTCGACCTCGGATCGGGAACCGGAAACGCCGTGATGGCGGCCGCGCTCACGCAGCCCTTCGAAGTCTGCCGAGGCGTGGAACGCCTGTCTTCGCTGCACGAGATCGCCTTGCAGGCCTTGGCCTCGTACGAGTCCGACACGAAACAGGTCATCCGATCCTTGCAAACCGAAGCTGGCGAGGGAATGCCGTCCGCAGAAACGTGGCCCTTTCACGTGCCCAAAGTGGAGTTTGTGCATGGAGACCTGCTCCACGAATCCATGGAAGGCGTGGACGTAGTGTACAGCTTTGCAACTTGCTTTGGCCGGGAACTGTTCAATGCCATGGCCTGGCAATTGGAGGCGCTGCGACCAGGCGCGCGTGTGTTGCTCGTCTCCAAGTCCCTCATATCGCCCAGCTTTGAATTGGTGGAATGCGTAGGTCTGCAGCAGACGCACACAGAGGCTGCAGTGGATTGCTACATCTATCACAAACGATACTGATCCTTTGTGCGTGTTCAATGCACGTGAATGAAGACATGGACGATGCTTGCATCCCGCCATATCCAGCGTACGGGTTGCTGCGCATCCTCCATCCGATACCCCTTCCAGCAGCGGGAAGAAGGCAATGCACCACTCGGAAACGCCCGTGCCCCACAAGGGAAGCTCGCCTCTTCACCACCTGCTTGTTTTGCACAACGGTGGACGCCTGTCTTCTGTGCACGTGCGTGCCTATTTCACTGAGGTGCAGTGGTGCGCAGAGTTTTTCGGTGTCCACCCCAACGTTGATGTGATGTTTTGAAAGGGTCCATGATTCCCTCTGTCAACTTTTCAGGTTCTTTTTTCTGACCATTCAACACGGTGGGCCAACATGCTGAGCCCATTTACGTGAAGTACTTGCGTTCTTCGCTGTCCGCATATTCGTTGTCCTTTCCTGGCAGGGCCATTTGGGACGTGTCTGCTTTGGTTTGTTTCATGAACGTACGATACCTGCGTTGCATTTCGTTCCTCTCTTCTTGGGTGGGTTCTGTTTCGTCCTCGTCTTCCTTGGACTCCGTCTCTTCGTCCGGATACTTCCGCACCACGCCTGGTTCGGCCACGAGCGCACGCATCCAGTGCGTTTTCTGCTTCTCTCGATCCAATCGCAGTCGTTCCTCCTCGTCTCTTCGCAACTGCGTGAGTTGCATCCGTTTCCACTGCACGAGGGCTCCTGCGCCCACCGTCGCGCATCCGAGCGCCATCCACGCGCCAGGCACCTGCTCACGCACCGCTTTCGGCGGCGGCTTCGTCTTGACGACGTCGCCACGCATCCGGATGCGCGTTCCTGCGACGAGGCGGTCGGGATGGCGGATCACGCCTCGGTTGGCTTCCATCAACGACGTCACGGTGACGCCTTCGTGGGCGTGTCGCCTGGCGATGGCGCACAGGGTTTCTCCTGGCACCACCACGTGCACCTCCGGCACGACCATGCTCGTCCACGAGGCGCAGCGACGTGCGCGTGCGACCTGTGGCGCGTCGTCGGAGCCGCGAAACGCACGTGCGTCGGCTTCGTCGTTTGTGGCGGTGGTGGCACGTGCTGCACCACACCACGTATGGGTAACAGTTTGATTCATTCGGATGGGATGGACGGTGGCGATGGTGGAGTCGATGGCACAGGTCCGACGATGGCGGATGGACGTATGCACGTGACGCGTTCCATCCCAACGAGAGGGAGGAAAGGAGAGACACGTGGATGGGAAAGGGGATCCGTTTTTGTCCGCTGCATCGACGTCGAACCACGTGGATGCACCACCACCCCCATCCGAAACGTTGCGCAGCTGCATGGCACGGCTGGTCCTGGCAACACACCAGGTCCACGTCCCTGCCCACCGTGTGCATCTTGCTTTTCATCGACTCACTGACTCTCGAACGATGAATTATGCCGTCTCATCGTGGCAATTCCACCGCGTGTCGTCGGGAGATGGCGCTTGGTCGCCATCCTTCCACCCATTTCACAACCGTTCACAACCGTTGGGCACCGAGGGTCCGAGAAGACCTAGGAGAGCGGGGTGGACCGAGGGAGCGAGGTTCGAGGTTGGGTTTCTCGATGGAAACGCAGGGACGATTGGGAAAACGTGTCCCTTTGGGATGGGTTCGAGGTTCCTTTGGGAAAGGGAACAACAGACCCGATCGACCGACCGGGTTGCATGGGCAGAGAACGGTCGATGGATCGGAGCCAACACGAACAGTGGAGGTGGAGCGGTGTCGACACAGGTGGCGAGAGCGGCGTGCGCCGGTGGACGATGGAAGAAGAGACGATCATGCGACGGTTTCGAGCGCGGTTCCCGTGGATGAACCCGTGCTCGAGGTGCCAAGGTTCCGGACACGTGGCGTGCTGGGCGTGCGGTGGCACAGGACAGTACCAATTGTGGTCCAAGACCCGTCCTTGTCCTTGTTGTTGCACCAAGGACGGTGCCAAGACGCTCCGTGTGGAAGCAGCAGACGGCCAGCTGGTCCAAGTGCCGATGGGTCCGGCAGGAAGGCGTCCTTGTCCGTCTTGTCGCGAGCTGTTCATCTATCCGAGCCCGTTGCAAGCGCACAACGATCGCGTGGACGGCACCATCCAAGGTCGACGCTTGGCCGACGCCCATCCCTTGTGGGGACGAACCCGATGAACCCGACCGTTTGATAAGGAGAGGTTCGGGTTCGAACCCGAAAGAGCTCGGGTTCGAAGCTCCTTTCGACGAAGGACAGGCGCAAGTGGAGCGACGAAGCCAAGGACGTGTGGTGGTGCGCGATGGCGGCCACGATCACGTGCAAAGCTGCGATCGCATGGGCGCCGAACGCGCCGTTGGAAGTGACGGAGGTGGAAGTGGCACCTCCGCAACGCGGAGAGGTGCGCGTGAAGGTGCATGCCACCGCACTGTGCCACACCGACGCCTACACGCTCTCCGGATGCGATCCAGAAGGACTGTTTCCGTGCATCTTGGGACACGAAGCCGCAGGTGTGGTCGAATCCGTGGGCGAAGGCGTCACGTCCGTGGTGCCTGGAGACCACGTGGTGCCGTGCTACCAAGCCTTCTGTGGCAAATGCTTGTACTGTGCCAGCGGGAAGACCAACCTGTGCGGGTCCGTACGTGCGTGGACCGGACGCGGCGTGATGCGTGCAGACGACAAGTCGAGGTTCAGCAAGGACGGAAAGCCGCTCTATCATTTCATGGGAACGTCCACCTTCTCGCAATACACCGTGCTCCACGAAGAATCGGTGGCCAAGATCCACCGAGAAGCCGATCTCTCCAAGGTTTGCCTCTTGGGTTGCGGAGTGCCCACTGGCATCGGTGCGGTCCTGAACACTGCCAAAGTGGAAGAAGGAGCCACTGCTGCCGTCTTTGGCTTGGGAACGGTAGGACTTGCCGTCATCGAAGGGCTCAAGATGGCCAAGGCATCCCGCATCATCGCCGTGGACCTCGACCCCAGCAAGTTCGACAATGCGACCAAGTGGGGTGCCACCGACTGCGTCAATCCCAAAGACCACAGCAAACCCATCCAAGAAGTCATCGTCGACATGACCGGAGGCCCAGGACGCGGAGTGGACTACTCCTTCGAATGCGTGGGAAATGTCCAGGTCATGCGCGCTGCCTTGGAGTGCTGCCACAAAGGGTGGGGAAAGTCCGTCATTGTCGGCGTGGCAGAAGGGGGCAAAGAAATCGCTACGCGTCCTTTCCAGCTAGTGACTGGTCGCACCTGGATGGGTACCGCGTTTGGAGGGTATCGCAGTCGCGTGGACGTGCCGAAGCTTGTCGAAATGTCCATGAAAGGAGAAATGATGCTGGATAGCTACATTACCCACCATATGAAGCTGGAGCAAATCAATGATGCCTTCAAATTGTTGCACGAAGGCAAATGCCTTCGGTGTGTGCTGGATATGGAATGAGAGAAGTGATTCCTATGCCTGCTCTAGTCAGGCTTCTCTCTTGACTTTTTTCAAGCAGTGTTGATAGATCGGGCTCTGGCATATGGAGATCTTTCTATTCTTCACTTGGGTTGCTCTCTGGCTGCTGAACACATCCTCTGTATCCGTATCATCTGGTAACCAGCGATAATGCTCATTTTTGAGTTCAAGATTCTCTTCCTCACCATCCTCGTATTTGACCGCCAACTTCCCTTCTGCAGCTTTCACAACAGTGGCATTGAACCACTTGTTATCGAAAGACCAGTAGATATCGATGCGTTTTCCTACCAAATGCTGGTAAGCAGGGTCATGTTCAAATTCTATCTGTTTCTTGAAAGGCTTTCGTAGAATTCGCGTATCAGGAATGGTGTCGACGCTTACCTTCTGCATCATCTCTGCCAACGAGTGGGAAATATCTTCCGGTCGGTTGGGTGGATTTTTGACCGTGTATATGGTACGATGGCGTAAATGGATCGGGGAGGCCACGACGTTCTCCTTGATAAGCCTCTTGATCAGGTCTTCTGCTTCGGCAGTGGTAAGGCCCAGTGCTTCTGCCAACTGACTTGCTTGGAAATCCTTGTTGTTCTTAAAGAGCTTGATGTACTTGTGAAACGCATCCTCCCTTATCCCGCTAGCAGTCCCTCGTAACCTTTGCCTCCTTCCAACAACCTCCCGCTTACCAGTTTGGGCCGTTGCAATGTCTGCAACGTCAGTGTGAGCATTCTCTTGATTCCCCTGGCATTCGATGTCCTCTGGGGAACTGCTTTGCACATCTGGACGATCGTTCAGCTCTTTGGCAAACACGTTCTTATTGCCGAATGCCTGCCACTTGTGCTTCTCCGCAGTCATAGATCGAACTATGCTGTCCAACTTTGAGTTTGGTATGTGAGGAAAGGCTCTCCACAGCTCATATCGATCAAACTGTCCACGGGAAGAACACCATTCGTACACTTGCTTTTCTAACTTTTGGTCCTGTGGGCCACGCTTTGTTTCTAGAAAGGATTGGTGGTACTTCTTGCTGCCATCTTGCGTAGCAGCATCTTTACCTCCAGGGTCTGAATCAGGGTGGTCTTTGACATCCACTTGCTTGATCTGCTTGTCCTTTCCTGTTGGGCTCTCGGCATGGCCTTCGTCTTCGTCATCTTCTTCTACCAGGTCTGCGTCCAGTGTGTCGATCTCTGACCTTTCTTCCTCCATGCCTGGATTCTCGAGCTCCCCATCGCTGACCTCGTTCAATTGGTTGTTCAGAGCCGATCTCACATGTAGGCTCACGCGGTGGAACTCAGTCTCGACACTTCCAAGGTTGATAACTAGTGCTTTCTCTCCAGTGGTTGCAAAAGGCATGAACTTTGCTCTAGCTGTGGGCTCAAAGTGCGGCGGTTCGTAACCATCTGGAGCATTATCGTAATAGTTGAGACGTATAAATACCCTCCTGCTGTCGGGCAGATCATCCAGCGTGGTGGTTAGAGCTATGAGCAGGCGGACGAGTTTGGACACTTTCCTCCGTATTACTCCCATTTGGCTGAGGTCCATAGGAATTTCGGTGCTGTGCATGGACAGGCCTTGGATTTCTCCTTCAGGGCCGTACTGAAAAAGGAACTTGTATTCTTCCAGCACCTTGTCTTCTGTACCGGCACACAGCATGAATGACATGCTCTTCAGGTAGGATTTGGTAAGAGCATCCGTAACTCCTTCGTCCATCCATAGAATTATTTTGTCTGATTCTTGGCTTTTATCAAACTGGAGCTTTTTAACAGAGATCCCTAGCTCTGGTATGTTTCGGTCGACAAAGTAACTTTCTGGAAACAAATGTCGGAAGTAGCATATATTGCTCAATGCGATGCGCACTAGATTCTTCGCCATGACAAGGCTGCTTCCCTTGGTAATCAGGGGCTGCTTCTGGCACGGAGCTTGCATGGTACCTCCTTGGCCCTTGATATAAAATGGTGCACCATTATCGCGTCAGCTCTGCTGGAACAACCGCATCTCTTCGCATGCAGACCCATGCATGTCCCGTTACACCGTTCCTACCTTCCCGATTTCGCACGATTTCTAACGTGTCTCGATTTATCTGGTTCACGCAACACTTGATCCCTCCGCTTTCGCGCCGGAAACGATCGTCCGCAGCTCAGCAGCTTCGCAGCACGCAAGGCAGCACCCCACCCAGCACGCCTGCCCTGCCGAAGCTTCCTTTTCCCACCGTCGAACTTCCTCTTTCCTTTCCGAGACGCGATGCACGCGTCTTCCAAGTCGCTTGACGACGTTTCTCACCCTCATCGGCGTCGCTTTGGCCATCTCGAAGCGTTGCAACGCGCGTTCGTGCGCCACGAGCTGGACACTTCTGACGAATTCGTGAGCCATCGGACCGAACCTCCCGCCCAAACGAGGACCAAACCTCGCAGAGGACGACCACTTTACGGTTCAGGGGCTGGACCAAAGCACGACCTCTGCGGTATATGGTCCGAGAAGCCCCGGGGTCAGGTCCTCCCAGGGAGGGAAGCTCCCCGGGACGAGGAAAAATGCTCTCGCATGACGATTTGTTCCTCCGAAATGGAGAGGCAAACGAAACAACAATCGATGCATGTTCCTCCAGATATCTCGATTTATTGCGTGGGCGTTTCTTCATTGCAACCAACACGTGGAGTGCTCGTTGTTTGGACATCCTCGTGACAAAGCGATGCCAGGTGGGAGGTGATGTCTCACAGCAGGTGGATGCCACGCAGCGCAGCTTTCTGCAGCTCCTCTTCGTAGTCCAGTCCTGTGCGTTGGCATATCTCCAGCAACTCTGCCTTGGTGAGGGTGTGAGATTTCGGTGATTGGGAGGGGTCAACGGTCGTGTCCCAGTTGTCCTGTACAGAAGCATCTGCTCGCCCCGCAGGCTGCTCTGAAGCGGCCATCGCTGCCGCTTCTGCCGCTTGGCGTTCCTCCTGTGCCAACCTGTATCCCAGGTCTTCAAAATTGACCACTTCTACCTTTCCTGGAGCATCTGTGTCATCTTCATGGTGGTCTTGTTCGTTTGCTTGGCTACCGTCTCCAAGTTGCTGTGCTTCTATCTCCATCAGCAGCCGATTTCCGCGTTCCATGTCTCCTTCAAAGTATGCATTGACCATCTCTTCCGTCTTTGAGCCTTTCTTGGGGTACTTGGCCCAGGTGGCCGTTGCTTGCTCCCATCCCCTCCGAATCTCCTCCCTTGGATCCAGCGCTCCTTCCTTGCGCTTCTCCATGCTTTCCGCTGCTTCTATCTCTTTCAACTCTTCTTCCGTCAGGGCTTTGGGCAAGTCTTGTTGCAGTTCTTCCCATGCATCCCAATTGCCGGCGTATTTTCGCTCCTGGACCATCGCTTCCGCCACCACTTGTCCAAGCGGTTGGTTCTTCTCTTCTTTCGACACAATGGCAACGGCCATCCGTGGGAGTCCAGATCCTTCCAAGAGCTCGGTGATGGTGGCTATGTCTTCCTGCACCAATCCTGCAAAGACGGCGACGCGTTTGGCGCCTGCTGGCGCACCGCTGGCTCCTCCTTTCGTCGGAGGACGGCTCCAATCCGGTTCCGGCATAGCCAGCACGTCCTCGGTCCGTTCGTGCAAGGTTTCTTGTGCGACAGGCACGACTTTCATGTCGTGTCCGCCCAAGCGATCCACGTACATCCTCACGTGCGGCCACTCGTGAGCTTGGAATCCCACCAGGAAAATCGCAGGAGATCCATACGGCGCTTCTTGCGGCTCGTATTCGTCGCCGAAGAGCTCCATTTCGTCTTCGTAGCTCAGGTGTTGCTCTGGTTCCACGAATCCTTCCGGCACTTCCACCCAGCTCGGACGTCGATACGGCACGAACGATTCGTCTTCCGACGCACGGACGGCGAACGACTTGCCACGAGCTCTCCAAGAAGCTTCTTTGCGCACCGCGAACCTCCTCGACGCGCCGCCTGCGCGGCACGCCGCCGAAGCCGACGCGTGCATCGCGTCGACGAAAGCACGTGTGTGGTGGGCTCGACAGGCGTGCGGAGGTACGTGTGGTTTCGTCGCTGTGTCGAGGCGCGTTTGCAGATCGGAAGAAGCGCGGCTGCGGACGTGGACTGCGTCGTACGTTGCGCATGGCGTGCACGGTGTGGAGGAAGGCGTGTTCCTGCGTCTTGAGTATCGGTGCGCCTGCACGAGTCCAATTACAAGGATCGCGAACGTCGTCGTTCCGCGTACACGTTCGTTTCCATTCGTAGTTTGGCTCAGTGATGTACCTTGATGTTGATTTGGTCGGTGATGTCCTTGGGTTGCTGCGCTTCGTGCGGATGGTTCGGCCCTTCGAACACTTTGAGGTGGCGGAAGAGTTCTCTTCCCAGCGGACCTTTCGGCAGCATTCCTTTGACGGCCTTCTCTACGATGCGTTCTGGGATGCGTTTCTGCAGCTGTTGGAAGGTCTCCACCTTCATCGAACCTGGCCTACCGGTGGTGTGGCGTCGGTAGAGCTTCTGCGTCTCTTTCTTTCCCGAAACTTCCACCTTTTCGGCGTTGATGACGACCACGTAGCTTCCCATGTCTGCGCTGGGCGTGTAGGAAGGGAGGTTTTTCCCACGGAGCACGGTGGCGATGAGCACGGCCATCCTTCCCAGCGTCTGTCCTTCTGCATCGATGAGAAACCACGGCTTGCATTCGTTCTTGTGATCCGCCGCCTTGGGATAGTACGTCCGGTTGAGCAGGTCCGGTCCACGGGACGCGACGGCGCCGCGCGCCTCCTCCACCGTCGCGTCTGCGCGTGCACGCACCGTCACCCGTCCGTGCACACGTGTCGCGCGCCTGGACGTGCGCAGGGTCCCTCTCGTCGGTCCCACCTTGGCGTGCGCCGCCACGTTCGTCGCACACGCCATCGTTCCACCACGTCAATGCCACCTCCACTCTCTCTCATCCCTTCCCACTCTCTCCATCCCACTCAATCTAACCTCTCTCTCAAACTCCCTCTCAACCTCACCTCTCACTCGATCTCCCTCAAACTCAACTGTCCCCTGCATCTCTCTCAACTTGCCCTCTTTCTGTTTCGGTCTGTGTCCCAGAGAGTGTCAGACTACTTCAGTCTGGGTGTGAGGCAGGAAGGGAGGAAAGGCTGCAACCACAGCCACGGTTCGGTGTGGACCTGCCAGCCACCGCCAGACAGGCATACCGAATTGCAGCGGATGGGAGAGAGAGAGAGGTTGCTGCCTCGGGAAGCGGACATCCTCATCTTGAGGCGCCTCTGCCACGGTGGGAGGAACCGTGGTGCGTGGTGTCCCGTTCTGCGAGAGAAACGAAGCAAGCTGAGCTGCAAGCGTGGAGAGCCACGCCGCTCGTGCCACACCCTCACCGCCCAAAATAAACATCGTCTGAAAACCGACGCATCGGGTGACGTCCATGGATCTCGATCGGTACGAATCCGATCCATCGGATTTACGTCCCCGCTCGCTCTCCGGATCACCATCCAAAATCGTCTGAAATCCTCCCGGCTTCGTCCCCGTACTTCGACCCGGTTCCCAGGTGGCTTCGGGGTAGACCGGGATGCATTTGGGTCTGTTCCAATCAAACACTCCGGTCTGTTCCAATCAACTTACGGGTCTGAACCCGAAAGACCCACCGGTCCACCTCCTCCACGCACCACGTCCGTGTGCCCTCCTTTGATACGAAACACATGCCGATCCAACCTCCTCCACGATGCATGGACGTGCGAGGATCGAGGCCTGGCGATGGCGGCGGCATGCGCCGCCTCCATTCACGACGAAGGTCGCACGATCGAGGTGCGCATGCGATCGCGACGTGCGCACGACGGACGAAAGACGAAGGGAAGGGTGGAGAACCGGGAGGAGGACGAGACGCAGGCTGTGAAGACAAGCAAGCTCCCTCTTCAGACATCACGTGCGTGAAGAAGCAGCGGCCACGGAATCGAAATGCACACCACCATGTGTACAGGCACTGCCGAGTCTGCGTCTCGACCTCCACGTACGCGTGAAACGTCGACAGATCGAACGAACGTGCGATGGAACGAACGTAGAGAGTAGGAAGGAAGCCCGCACTCTGCGTCCGAAACGCTGCACGTGCGTTCCAGGGCATGAAATGCGCGGCCAAATCGACGCCTCTCGACGTATAATCCACCCGAAGGCCGTCTTACCTCTTGGCCCAGGGTCTACAGGGTCGAGACATACACGTAGAAACGACGAATCGGAAGGGACGGGGGTCGCAACACGGATGGAAGGCAAGGAACCATGTGACCAAGGGATGCATGCAAATGCTGAAGAATGCTGCGTACTGACGCCGGTCTTTTGCTGGGAAAGATGATGCGGTTGATTGTCCGGTGACTCTGAACTCGATGGTAAGTCTTGTTGGCGATTGCAAGTGTGTTGGATGCCACGCTCTTGCAAGAGGCGTTGAATCCATCTCCCAAATCATGGATGGGTTTTGTCAGCTGGAGCGAAGATTCAAATGCCAGCTTTAAACCAGTGCGTGCTGTCTTCTGTAGTACTTGCTGACCTGTCTCACTGGTACATCTTTGTAGATGTGGAAGATTCAGGGTCAAGGGTGTGCAGATTGCTGATTATCTGACACTTGTTTGGAGCAAACTGTGTCCAAACAAGTCAACAATAATTTCATAGATCTGTTGCCGAAAACCAGGCACAGTGGAAGGTCCACACCAACAAGGTAAGCTAGGATAGCATGCCATTGACTGTACTTTGTCCATGCACAGGAAATACCCCGGGCGGCTTCACCTTTCCTCCTGGCGTTTCTGCCCCTGTTCCGTGTGCTAGAAGAACTTGTGAGATCGTGTTGCGACTGCGGGTTTTTCATGCCGTTCTTCGTGTCAACAAATCCACACACAGCATGTTTGAAACCTGCCAAACGTATTGCTGACTGTTTTTGCGGTTTTGGTAGTACAGCAGAGAGTTCCAACCAGCATCTTTGTTAACAAGAAAAGTAAGTCTCTCGTTGATGGTGGAGGATGACATCACCGCGAATCTGCCACGGCTCTGGAGGACCCTCAATGATATGAGTTGTCAGTGATTTGCGTAGATCAGTTTTTCGCCTTTCTGATAGGAAACCTGGATCCTACCAGTGGATCAATGGTGCCATTTCTGGCGATTACACTTCAAAGATTGGCCAACTCCATGGCATCATGCTGACTATGAACGATCCCCTTTTGTAGGAAATGCAAGACATGTGTCCAGAGATAAGTTCTTTCCTGGTTCTACAATTGCATGGTGCGTATTCTCGAAACGACTCAAACAAGTGGCTCTTAGGAGCCGTGGTTAGGACCGCCTTGAAGATGAAAGTCTACTGGTAAATAAGGAAGTGCCGGATGAACCGAATGATTTTTCCAGGGTCGCTGAGAGGTCGGTCCAACCTTTACAAGGAGAGCTTGCATGAGATGATAAACTTATCTGTCAATCCTCCGAAGGCAAAGTAGCCTGTGTGGGTTTTAACCTCTAAGAAGTTCTGATGTGAGCTAGATCTGTCAGGGAATGGAGGTCTACTGTTCGCATGTGCTGACTGGGTGGCTTTTGCCTTGTTGCAGAGGTTATCTTTAGATACATGTGTTGAAGGGTATGTGCCTGTCGATTGCGTAGTTAGCTGCCAATGAAGACAATCTTTTAAAGACTGGAATTACCGGCTGAGATTTCTTCTCCCACGGGAAGAGAAAGCATGCTGCGAACTGGCTGCCTGAGGCTTCTGCACGCTTTAAGAATGAGCGAGTCTTTCAAGGGAGGTTTTGCCTGGCCCTGGCATTGCTTGCAAATGACTGACCAACTTTCTGCCTCCCGAGAAGTCGAAGGCAAGAATGTTGCATCTAAGCATTGGATTTTGTTCTCTTTGTATTGAAGGTAGGTCAAACACGACCGCAGCTTTGTCTCATTGTAGCAAGGACAAGAACAGCCAACTTATCTTCTCTGCCGGTCTGGTTCATCCAGGATACCAGGTGGATCCCCTGTTGGCAGCAAGCAATCCAGTTTGTTGAGTCGTCGAATGGTAGCATGATGCAATGACTAAGTGACGAATTTATAACTTGGACAAACAGATCACTGGCAACAGGTCCAGTTGCGCAACTGTCTCGTTCAAACTGAGACTGACACTTCTGTCCGCTTTGATTGCAGCTTGATTTTCACTACTGGTACGTTTCATGCTTTGCAGTCTTAGTCCTGGCCGTGGTCCTGAAGGAAATGAGGATACTTTCCCCGAATGATCGACTCTGATTCTAATGTGCTGTATAGTCCTCATGGACGCAAGCCAGAATATCTGATCCTTCCTGTCACACCCGCAATTGTGCGAACCAGACTAGCACCTCCTTTCAACAACGGTAAGTCATTGCGTGATTTTACAGATGCAGCCTCTGATTGGTATGCTTGCACAATGCCTGGCTGTACAGATCTTGGGCACACTCAGAAGATGACGAAAAGATGACGAGTCTGAGCAGCAGCCATCCATTCATTCAGGCTTGCTGTATTGGGAAGACAAACGAGGCATTTGTCTGATGAGTTTTGAGCACCAACCCGCTGGAAAGTACATGTTTGAGTTGTGCTGACCTTGTTTTCTTTCACCACCAGGCTCTTCTCCAGATATCCACACTTGGCAGCCGCCATCTTGCCCCTTGCACCATTCTTCCCGGTTGTGCTGTGAGGCTTCCCTTGAAGGCGGACAGAGATTCGATTGCCAAGTGGGCATGGTCCCGTTCGTAGCCCTGTCTGGGTCGACATTCCCAGGCTGCGTGCTGTGTCGATGGCCTAATCTTTGCATCGTATATTGACAAAATGGATATACCGTTGACGTTGCAGGAGATCAAATACGACGAAGAACTTCTTATCATCTGTACATACTGAATATATATTTCATTTGCGCATCCGCAACTTTTATGCATATTACCCCTTTCTCACGTTATGTCCTCTGCTTGGGCGTAGTCGCCTCATCAACAAGATAAACCAAGCTACGGAAATCAACCCCGGAGTGGTTGGAAAGGCTCATCTCACAGGTGCGCGAGGTTGAGTACCCATCTTTGCACCCTTGTGGCACCTCCAAGTGCTGCAGAGCTGATCCAGTCAGCTCGGGATACCTCATTCCCCTATCACCCGCCATGCCACAGCATGGGATCCCGCTTGGGTGCACCTGTTCGGCACATTTGGATGCAATGTACATCATCTGAGACTCCATGCCCATCTTCTTTGAGCTGCAAGGAACATGAATGGTAACACTCTGCTTCTTCTTTGCAAAATCCAGCTTGTCTACTAAGAATCGCGAAATGAACTCCACTGGCTCCATCAGGGAGAACTTGAGTTCGTTGGCTGTCAGGTTCTCCTTCAAAGTCTTGAGGCAGGGAGAGGTGTCCATCACAATGGGATATTTGCCATTCTCTGATGCCTTGACTAATGCCTCCTGAAGCTCATTCACCTTAAGTTGTGCAGCTGGTTTGAAGCCTCGAGTATCAAACATCATTCCGCAGCACAAATTGTTGATACCCTCAGGGTACATCACTTCGTACCCACCCTTTGCAAACAGAGAAAGCATTTTCTCGTGCACACTTGCTTTCTCCGGATCACTAGTGGAAGGACCCATCATCCTGGTCACACAAGAGGGGACATACACCACCTTCTGTGCTTGCAATGGAGCCTGAGGCTTCATGGGTTCCTTCAAGGGACTTGCTCCAGTTGGCATGTATTTATTCCACGTTGGTACCAAGTGGCCAGTCCAACTGTTCAGCACTGAAGACACTGAGGACAGGACAGTTTGACCCAGGACTCTGTGACCAAGGTTGACCGCATGCAGAAAAGCTGGGGTCACTGCTGTGAACTTGCTGAAGTTCTGAGCAAACCACATGGAGAACTTGGAAGCCTGCTCGTGCTTCTTTGCCATGTCCTCCTTGCGGAGTTCCTTGACGAGTTCTCCAGTGTTGATTTTCACAGGACACTTTTCTTGGCACATGCCATCTGCAGCACAGGTCTGCTCTCCTTGGTAGACATAGATCTCCTCAAACTCCTTCAGCCTTGCATCTTCATCAGCTGTCCTGTTGGGCAGAGCGCGAAGCCTGGAGATCTCGCGGAACACTGTGATCCTTTGCCTTGGGGTAAGCGAAAGGTCCCTCGAAGGGCAGTTGGATTCACAAAAACCACACTCAATGCACCTGTCCACTATCTCATGAGCAGGAGGAGAAGGTTTCAATGCTTTGCGATGCACGTCCTCGTCATGGTTCAGAATGACTCCAGGATTCAGGACGTACTCGGGGTCGAAAAGCTCCTTCAGCTCCCACATGAGTTCGTATGCCTTGCTCCCCCATTCCATCTCAACGAAGGGAGCCACATTGCGACCAGTTCCATGCTCTGCTTTCAGGCTGCCATTGTGCTTAAGGGCCACGAGTTCACAGAGTTCTTGCATCATGCGCGAGTACCTCTCAATTTCTTCGTCGTTCCTAAAACCCTGCGAAAACACAAGGTGCAGATTCCCTTCCAGAGCATGCCCAAAGCAGGAGGCATCCTTGTAACCATGCCTCTCGAACATCTCAATCAAGTCCATGGTCATTGCGCCAAGGTTCTCAACAGGGCAAGCCACATCCTCAATGAGCATGGAAGTTCCAGTTTCTCGAGCTCCTCCCACGATCGGAATCAACCCTTTCCTAACATCCCAAAACACCTTTGTGACCTTCTCATCCTCAGAAAACATGTAGTCTTCCAGCTTCTCACCTTTTCCACTACCGATCTCCAGGCCACTGTTCCTTAACACAGATAGCACCTCGTCGATGCGTTGTTGCATTGCTGCTTTCCCATCCCCTCTGCACTCGATCAAAAGACTTGCTGCATGCTTGCCAGAGCCCACCAGGCCTTTGACAAGCTTCACCATGTCTTCGTTTGCCTCACATTCTCGTAGAGACGCACGGTCAAACATCTCCACTGCATCCACTGAAGTATGCCTGCGAAGAAGCGCTGCCGCTTTGCAAGCAAGTTCCACATGAGGGAACATGATGAATGCGGACGCCTTGTTTGGCAGATCTGGCACGGTGTTGATGGTTGCACGAGACACGAATCCAAGCGTGCCTTCGCTCCCAATCATGAGCCTTTTGATGATCTCAATCGGATCGTCTACTGGATGATCCACAAGGGCATTGATGCTGTATCCTGTGGTGCACTTGATGGAAAATTTCTTGCGAATAAGCGCGGCAAGGTCCTCGTCTGCTTGCACGCGGCGGGCAAGGTCCTGCACGCCAGCCACAAGCCTCGCATGGGACTTCAGGAATGCATTCTTGCTCCCTTCATCAGCTGTGTCCAGCACCGTACCGTCTGCGAAGACGATGCGCATGTCCTGAAGGGTATGGTAGGTGTTTTGCTTGACTCCACAGCACATTCCGCTAGAATTGTTGGAAATGATGCCGCCAAGCATGCAGCTGTCGATGGAAGATGGATCTGGTCCGATCTTGTACTGCATTTGCGTTCCATGCTTCTTGTGGTAGCTCTGAAGAAGTCGGTTGACTTCCCCACCGATCAGGCCTGGTTCAACAGTAATACGTTTTCCCTGATCGAGAATTTCGTATCGCCGAAAGTTCCTGCCCGAATGCGAGAGCTTGAGCAGGACCGAATCCGTCACGGCTTGTCCGGAGAGCGAAGTTCCGGCGGCTCGGAAGGTGACGGGAACTTTGTGTTTCCTGGCGATGGGGAGCACTTTCTTCACCTCATCTTCGGAATGGATCTTGACCACAACTTTGGGCACGAGTCGGTAGAAGCTTGCGTCCGTTCCATATGCAAACGTACGCACCGGATCGGTGTAGTGCCTGGATGTCGGGATGAACGCTTCGATTTCTTTTTGGAAGGCGGCGTACCTTCCGTCTTCGTACCTCTGTCCGTCCAGGTTGCGAAACGGTCCAGGCTGTGCGCCGTATCCCACCACTGCGGCTGCACGCATCCTGGCTGCGTTGTCCGGCTGCGCTTCCACGGTTTGGGTCTGTGCTTGGGCTTGCGCGGCGCTGAAGCTTCGCAAGCACCTCAGCCGGTCCACCAGCGCCATGGACACGGCGCGTTGCGCCACGGCTCGCGGCGCCATGCTGCTCCACTTGCACGTTCAGGAGCGCAGCACGCGCAGCACGCGCAGCACGACGACGTGGCGAATGTCCATGGCGCCATGACCGACGAGCCCATCTTCGCGGAATTGGGTGCATATGCCGCAGAGGAAAGGTCAGAGGATCTACGGACGGGCCTCCGCGGGGGCCAGCCAAGCGGATGGGACGTACGGAGCCGATGCCGCAGAGGAGATCGTAGGGGAGGGGAGGGCGATCCTCTGCGGGGCAGGGTGGAACGAAGGACAAGCCAAAGGGGTGTCGTGGCTCGAGGAGGAGCGTTCCAGTCTCGGAGCTGCGGCTGAGGTGGAGGTGGGATCCTCTGCGGGTCGAGGCATCGTATTCGTTCCTATTCCTATGGAATAGGGTCGGCTTCCACGAGTTGGACCGGCGAGCGACGGATCGAACCATGTGGGGGTGGACCCGACGACCCCCCTCCCAAACGGACGTACGGACGCCATCTCCCGCAGAGGACGTCCGAACCTTCCCCAGGTCCACCTGGTCCTCCTGCTCGCCTTCCTCTGCGTCGTACGGTCTGCTCCGGCGGCTGTTCCTCCGCCTGTACCATCCTCAAGCGGCACCATCCCCCTCTCGTGGTGCCCGTTCCGTCCGTACGGATCGCACTCCTCTTTCGGATAATCCACCCCCTCTCCCTCCCTCTCAGGATCTCTCTCTCCCCTTCCTGGCTCTCTCGGGTGGAGGGAGAGATGGACGAGAGACCCCACCGTAGAGACGGGTGGACGAGGACGTCGAAAGGGAAACCCATGCGGGTTCGATTGGGAAAAGAACGTCCAATCGAAACCGAACGTCACGAACCGTCGAACCCAAGACGTACCAAGATCGCCTCCCACCCCCCTCCACGGAGGTGCATCTGCGCTCGAAAGGGTGCATCTGGGAGGAAGGTCCATCCCCACCCTCTCCTTCCCGGAGGAAGAGAGGGGGTGCAACTGCTCATCGATGGGGTGTGGCGGTGCGGGCATGGCCAAGACGGATGGCATTGGCGACGAGTTGCGCATCGCTGCACACGTGACATGGCGTGTCGTGCATTGCGTGCAGCTGCGTCTCGTGTCGGCCACAGCTTGTTCCAGGCGCGTGGGATGTCCAACACGGCCCAGGTGGGCGGTCTGCCGGTGCAGGTGTACCAACCGGACGGGAAACATCGCGTGGTGGTGACGAAACACTTGCCAGGCACGCGATGGTTGGACGTGCTGGTGTCCAACGGATGCCGCGTGGAAGTGTGCACGTCCGAAAAGACCATCCTCGACGTGGAAGACATCCAGAAACTCATCGGAACCCAATGCGACGGTGTCATCGGACAACTCACCGAAGATTGGGGAACGACACTGTTCCAATCCTTGCGCCAAGCCGGTGGGAAAGCGTACAGCAACTATGCAGTGGGATACAACAACGTCGACGTGGCTGCTGCAACCGCCAACGGGATACCAGTGGGAAACACACCCGGCGTGCTGACCGAAACCACGGCGGAAATCGCCGCCTCGCTCACCCTCGCGGCGGCGAGGCGCATCGTCGAAGCCGACACGTTCATGCGAAATGGACAGTACAAAGGATGGCTGCCAGATCTCTTCGTGGGAAAACTACTGCAAGGAAAGACAGTGGGCATCATCGGTGCGGGTAGGATTGGTACCGCATACGCGAAAATGATGGTGGAAGGACACAAGATGGATCTGGTGTACTTCAATCCCATCCCAGCCGAACAATTGGAAACATACATGGAGGCATACGCGAAATTCCTCGAATCTCAAGGGGAAAAACCGGTGACCTGCAGAAGAGTGGATACCGTGGAAGAGCTGCTTGAAGTGAGCGACGTGGTCAGCCTGCACTGCTTGCTGGACAAGACCACCACCCATCTCATGAACGCAGAAAGACTCAACAAGATGAAGAAGGATGCAGTCCTCGTGAACAGCTCAAGAGGACCGGTCATTGACGAAACAGCCCTAGTGGCCCACCTTAAAGCCAATCCGGAGTTCCGCTGCGGACTGGATGTGTTCGAGGACGAGCCCAACATGAAGCCAGGATTGGCAGATTGTCCTAATGCTGTGATTCTGCCACACATTGCCTCTGCATCCCTCTGGACGCGAGGTGGAATGGCAACGCTGGCAGCATCCAATGTAGCAGGCTTGTTGCAGAAGTATCCTGTGTACGACAGCCAGGATGTGCTACCGTTTGTGGATGGTCCTTTCGCGCAGCTGCCCAAGGCTTGTCCTAGCATAGTGAATGCCAAGGACCTGGGCATGTAATTTGATTTTTTTCTACCGAACATGGTGGGCATCGGTGATTGTCCCAACGAATTCATGCTGCCCTTGAGATGGAGACAGATTGCGAAAGCAAGTGTTATCGACATGATAACCACAGCTAGCATGCGGGGGGGGAGGGGGGGGAGAGAGAGAGTTAAGTAGTACGCTAAGCTCTCCTCGCGGCTACATTCTTACAACTTTCCTTGCATCTCTAGACCCTTGCGGAAAGCCTGGATGACCATGTCCATGTTCAAGGGACGCGCATTGTGGCCCATGACACCAATTCGCCATACCTTGCCAACTGTAGGACCAAGTCCACCGGCAATTTCCAGCGAATAGAAATCCATGGCATTGGCGATGACTTTAGCAAAATCGACACCCTCTGGCACCTTGATGGTGTTCACAGTGGGCAGGCGGTCAGCCGGGTTCTCCACAAATGGTTTCAACCCCAGTCCGGTCAATCCTTCCCAGAGGTACTCGTGCATGGCTTGATGACGGGCCCAAAGATTCTCCAGCCCTTCCTCACACGCAATGTCGATTCCTTCACGCAGCGCATAGAATTGCGATACTGGACCGGTGTGGTGGTAGAACCTCTGGTTCCCAAACCATCCCCAGTACGCTCCAATGAGGTTCATGTCCAAGTTGTAGGTAGCAGGGGGGGTCTTTCGGTTCTTCAGCTTGCGCATGGCATTTTCGCTCATGATGAAGGGGGCTGCCCCCGGTGGACAGCTGAGTGCCTTCTGCGAGCCAGAGTACATCACATCCACTCCCCAATTGTCAAAATAGAATGGTACTCCTGCAAAGGTGCAGACTGTGTCCACGATCAGCAAGCAGTTGTTGGCCTTGCAGACCTCGCCGATGCCTTCCAAATTCTGCATGGTTCCAGCCGATGACTCTCCTTGGCAGAGGAAGAGGGCTTGAGGTTTGTGCTTTTCGATTGCGGAGGTAAGCTCTTCCAAGGAGTAGGTTTGACCTCCTTCCTTGTCCAACGAAATCACTTGGGCGCCATATCTACCCGAAAGATCCACAACCCTAGATCCCCAGATTCCATTGTTACCCACGATGATCTTGTCACCCGGTTCGAGTATGTTGGCGATGGATGCTTCCATGCCCGCATGTCCCGATCCGCTCACGGCCATGGCGTAAGGGCTTTCCGTTTGCGCCAAGTACTGCAATCCTTGCTTGATTTCGTCCATGATCTTGACGAAGGGAGGATGCAAGTGGCCCAGGAGTGGCAAGGTCATGGCAGCGAGGACCCTGGGATAGGCATTGGAAGGTCCCGGTCCCATGAGCATCCTGGACGGCACCTGCGATTCCCACGGACGCATCGTCGATTCACGCATCAGCTCCTGTTCGCCCACGGTTTCGTTCGCGACTGCACGTTCGTCCGCACTCCTCCGTCCGCCACCGCACCTCTAGCCGGGACGGCTGCGGTCGCAAGGCATCGTTCACGGCTTTGGTGGCTTGCGTGTTGGGCACGACCTCCGCCTGCACACGTCCAGACGCATGGAACGCGCGTCGCAGGTGCGTCGTGAGTGCGGCGACGCCTCGTCGGTGCGCCATCACCACGGCCGACGCCACGTCGAAATGAAATCGTTCTCAGCCACACGTCCTCTCCCTCACCTCCCACACACGGTCCACGCGGTCCACGGACCGTAGGGATTCCGATCGGGGATGGCCCGTCTTTGCGGTCCATGGTGCGTCGGCACTGGATCGTGCGCCTGTGGCCGAGGAGCTTCGTGCCACGCCAGTGGACGAGGAAGGTGCGCCTCAGCAGCAGTTCGGACGCGTGCGAACCGATGCGCGTGGACGGTGCGCACCGACGTGTCGTGGAGAGAGGGGACGTGCGTGGCGCGTTCGACGCATCCAAGCGACCGTGGGGGCGCCTCGTCGCACGGCTTCGACGGGAGAGAGAGATGCCTGGAGTTCGGAAAGGCGATGGCGCGACACGTCCAGGCGATGGAACGGGCGTGCCGCGGCGTCCAGGTGCGTCTCGGGCGCTCGCCATCTGCTTCGTGGCGCAGACCGTGCGCACCTGGACCTCGCACGTGTCGGTTTCGGTCCCTCGACGACCGGTCTGGCGCGGTTCGCGGCGTTCGCGAGCGCGTTGTCGCCCATCTTCACGTCCGTGCGCGTCTCGTCGACACCACGTGCACGTCCCCTTTCCCTTTCGATCCGGGTTCACGAGCCGTTCCTCTCCTTTCAAAGTCGCCTTCGAACCCGGATCCTTTCGGGTTCCATCGGTCGGTGAACCCGAGAGAGACCCCACACGCCCCAGATCCACGTCCGTACGGAGGTGGACAGCCCGGATGGATATCGTCCACAGAAGGTCGTACGGTCTCCGGATAGGATCGCACTGGGACGGAACAGGAGATCTACCGCAGAGGAACAAGAGACCAAGGAGAGCCGTCCTCTGCGGGCATTCCGATGCTTTATGTCGCCTGAAAACGGCGAGGTCCATCTTAACGTGGCTGACCTTCCTCGGGGAGTTTGAGACGAGCGACCCCACCCTTCGGCGACGGCATCGAGATCCCGTCCTCGTCGATCGCAGATTCGATCGATGCGGGTCGAATGGACCATGCCCGTCGAGGAAATCCATCGGCGAGGTGCGATCCACCCCCTCCGCGTACGGCCGCGATCACGTGGCGTTCCCCGCAGAGGATCCTCGCCGGTGTCTGCCTCATCCCAGGGCGATTTCCGTCGATCCTCGACGCGCGATGTTGGCGAAGGGGAGCAAGGACGGGTGCGCCATCGTGGTGGTTCGTAGGACACACGAGCGTGTCGCCATCGCCAAGCAGCGCCACTGGAACGACGGACGAGTCGAACATGAGCACGCAAGCGAGCGAATCGCAAGTGCTGGACCGCAGCGACGCACCTGCGGGACCAGTGGCGGCGTCTGGGACGAACAGTGCATTGGTGAAGACGTTCAAGGACGTCGTGGCGGGCACGACGGGAGGGATCGCCGTCACCCTGGTGGGACATCCATTCGACACGTTGAAGGTGAGGCTGCAAACGCAACCGGCAGACAAACCAATCTACAATGGCGTGGTCGATTGCTTGAAAAAAACCTTGAAGTGGGAAGGACCCACAGGGCTCTACAAAGGTGTCACCTCGCCCTTGGCAGGACAAATGCTTTTCCGTGCCACCTTGTTTGGTGCTTACGGCAAGGCCAAAGAATACCTGCAGACGAAGAACGGCGGATCCCTTTCCGTGCCGGACTATTACAAGGCAGGAGCAATGACTGGATTTGCTGCTGCCTTCACGGAAGGTCCCATTGACTTCTACAAGTCACAAATTCAGGTGCAAATAGTGCGGTCGAAAGCAGATCCAAATTACAAACCAGCATACACCACGGTTGGCGAATGCGTGAAACAAACGCTCAAGAACAGCAGTATCCGAGGCCCCTTCCAGGGGCTTGGCGCTACATTAGCAAGAAACATCCCAGCCAACGCAATTTATCTAGGTTCCTTTGAAGTGCTTAAGATGAACCTTGCGGAGAAGTTAGGTACCACCGTAAAGGATCTTCCTGCATGGGGCATTCTGTCTGCAGGAGGCATTGGGGGCACACTCTACTGGCTGGCAATTTTTCCAGTGGATGTAGTCAAGTCAGCAATGATGACGGACAGCATCGTGCGCTCAGAACGCAGGTATTCCAACATGCTTGATTGCGCCTCTCAGCTTTACAAGGAAGGCGGCATCAAGCGATTCTACAGAGGATTTAGTCCTTGCCTTCTCCGAGCAATCCCCGCAAATGGCGTCATGCTTTTCACAGTCGACAAAGTGGGGACGATGCTGAAGGAAATGTAAAGAGCACGAGCAAAATTTTGATTATAAGTGAGAATGACTTGTGAAACCCAGCAACGCGATCGCTATTTACAGTTCAAGCAACACCCATGAGGAGCCACTGGCCCCGTAGCACCGTTCGATCTAATTTCTTAATCGCTGTATTTCTCCATGAAGGAACGATGGAAGGTGCGCATTCTGCTGATCACGACATCAATGTCTGCTTCACTGGGTAGGAATGTGGTACGGAAGTGGAAACTTCCATCCTTCTGCCTGAATCCCGATCCTGGCACAGTGACAATACCCGTTGCTTCTAGAAGCCTCATGCAGTAGTAGAAGTCTGGCGCAACTCCTTGCTTCTTGGCCTCCTCTGCGGCTTTCGTTGGTACCTTGATGCTTGGGAATGCGTACAATGCCCCTTGTGCCGGATTACACGAAATGCCTTCCATCTCATTCAATGCTGTGACTAATTTGATGGCTCTTCTCTTCAACGATGCAAGAATTGCTTCCTTCTCTTCGATGTACTGGGCATAGGATGGATCCCCTTTCTTGGGAGGGTTCATCATCAACGCTGTGCAGATCTGACCATTCACATTCGAGCATAGGCTGATCGATGCAAGCTTATGGAAAATCTGCATCACGTTGGGCGGAAAACCGACAAGCTCCATGTACCCACCTCGCCTGCCACATTCGCCGTAGTATCCTTTTGAAATCGAATGGAAAGAAATCAGCTGCATGTCCGCGATGCCAGCCTTGCACATGGCCTTTTTGAAGGAAGTAAATGACTTCCCTTCTGCATACACATTTTCTTGATAAACCTCGTCCGCAAGCAACACCATATTCTCTTCCTTACAAAACTTCAAAACTTCTGCCTGGTTCTCTTCTGACAAGACTTGTCCAGTGGGGTTTCCGGGATTGATCACAACCAAACCTCGCACATTGAGGCCCTTGCTCCGCGCATCGTCAAGCTGTGCTTTGAGATGCTGAACATCCATGCCCCATTCCTTGTCCTCTTCCAGATAGTACGGTACGAGGGTCCCACCATACAAGGTGAGTGTGGCCGAATAGAGAGGATATTGAGGGATGGGGACGAGTATCGCATCGCTCTTCTCGCGGATGGCAATCCTCATGCAGGCATGCACACCAGACGAGGCTCCATCTGTAAGGAAGATGTTCTCGTAGTTGCAAGGATATCCATCTCGACGTTCAATCGCTTCGGCCACTTGCTTCCGGAGGTATTCCACTCCACAGCTTGCGCTGTATGCACCTGTACCGCCAGGGATGTGGTTCAGAATGTCCCTCGCTCTGTCCAAGACGTCCTGCGGAAAGATGTCCGCTGCACGTGGATTGTCGAGCAGATCTGGATAGTCGCAGATGGCCAGGACCTGTCGGAAGAACGTGACAGGTTTCTGTCCCAGCACTTGTGGATTTCCGATGTTGCAAGCCACGATGGAATCGAACGGGAGCGTTCCGTTCTCTTCCTTCGCGCTTTTCTTCGCGAGCTCTTTCTGCAGCTGGCCAGATCGTTCCACGATCTTGCCACGCACGGCATACTCGGCTTCCCGCACCGCCGGATTGACGGTTTCCGCGGTCAGCATGGCGTGGGAGGAATTCCGAGCGTTCCTGACGAAGTCTGCAAGCTTCTTCGAGATCCTCCTACGGCCAAATCGCACACGATGCGACGCGAATGTGCCGCACGTGCGTGCTTCGTGCTCGCAAGACCACCGATCACGTCCGACTCACTCGTGGGCCTCAAGCGTAGCAACGACCCCTCTCCTCTGCAGGCCACGGCTGCATGCGAGGAAAGCTGGGGAGGAAAGTCGGGTAACAAGGGGGGATGGGAACAGAGCGCGCCGAGGAAGGAGGCGGAGGCAGCCGGCGGTTGGGGGATCGATGGGAAGTATCGATGCGCCGATCGAGATCTCCGTTCGTTGGGATCGAGACCTCCACGTGCCTCCGTCTCCGTCCGTACCGTACGGAAGGGGGGTCACCGGGTGGTTTTGCGGTTTCTCGATCGAGATCCGGTTCCGATTGGGAAACCGGTTGAACCCGTCATAAGGGAGGTCTTCCCGTTCAATCGGATCGATGGATAAGGAAACGGTGGTTCGGAAACGCCTTTCCTTCGTTCCTTTCGTTTCTGCCGTGTCTTCTCGGACCCTCGGTTCCCACCGGTTGTGAACGGTTGTGAAATGGGTGGAAGGATGGCGAGCGTGCGCCATCTCCCGACGACACGTGGTGGAATTGCCACGATGAGACGGCGTAGTTCGTCGTACGAGCATCGGCGGATGGACGAAAAGAAAGATGCACACGGTGGGTAGGGACGCGGACCTGTTGTGTTGCCAGGAACAGCCGTGCCATGCAGCTGCGCAACGTTTCGGATGGGGGTGGTGGTGCATCCACGTGGTTCGACGTCGATGCAGCGGACAAAAACGGTTCCCCTTTCCCATTTACGTGTCTCTCCTCTCCTCCCTCTCGTTGGGATGGAACGCGTCACGTGCGTGCGTCCATCCGCCATCGTCCATCCCATCCGAAGGAACCATCCTGGTACCACCATCTTCTCGTTGTGTGCCACGACGAACTCGACCGAAAAACCAAACTTAAAAAAAGAGAAAAAAAACTAAGACGACGTGCATTTGGCGCGAAACGGAGCTGCGATGGACGTGGTGCGCGAGCTCGTGGAAGACGAGCTGCGCGCCGTGCCGTACGCCTACCTGGCCAAGCGATGTGAGGTGGACGTGGATGAGGCCAAGAGGTGCGCAGAAGCGGAAGATGGACGCGGTGGAATGGCGGGAAGTCGGACGGATGCTGACGGAAGAGGAGAACGTTTGCACGTGACGTGCAGTTTGCTGCGCGAGTACGCGGATGAAGTAGGAGAAGAAAAGTGCGACGTGGTGTACGCGGTGTCAGGATGGAAAACGGACGGGTCCGACCAGGACGTGCGCCACACGGTCTCGCTCTGCAGAAGAGAACAGCTGAAAGACTACGAAGCCCAGCTTCAAGCCGTCCTCGGCGTGCACGTCTATGGCGTGCATGCCAACATGCCGAAAGATCCAAGCGATTTTTGGGCGATCGAATACATGCAAGCGGAGAGCGACTTGAAGCGAGCAGGTCCAGCTGCAACGCTTCCGAGCCGTAAAAGCGAGCCGATCTCAGACTTTTTCGACGAAGACGAAGAACCGAGCCATCGAAACACCGCTCGGAAGGCTCCTACCAATCCACGTCCGCCCACCGAACCTCCCGGTGCTTTGGGTGCAATGTGGGACAGAAAAAAGGCGGAAGAAGTCAAGGGAGGAGGGGGCCAAACCGCCGATGAAATGCAGAAACAATCTGCAACCAAAACGGATAGCCATGGTGACAAACACGGAAAACCGCTTGGCGTGACGGGAGTGCAGAAAACCACGGGAAAGAAAGGACAAAAGGGAATCATGGCTTTCTTTGGGAAGAAATAAGGCCCTTGCTGGGCGAATGCACATGCCATCCACATGCACGCTCTGGTGCTTTGAAATAAATAGTGCTCCTTTGTTGCTTTGGTATTGGAAGTGTGTGGAGATTCACACTTTTGTCCTTCCTTGAATGACATCTTTCGCAACTGCATTTTGGAACTTGCCTTGGTTTACGATGCATAAGGTTTGGGTTCATGACACAGCCACTTGGCAAAAGTACCTTCTACATGCCTCTGGTACAACGTATTGCAAATCCTCTCGATTTTGCGACCAGGAAACTTTTCTTGCCCTGCTACGGGCAATGACCAAGGCCTCACCATCTAGTGAGTAGTGGACATGTACCGCTGCGGCCACATACTGTTCTGCTTTTGCTCGTGGCCCTCTCTGTCGGGGTAAAAACAGCACAGGAGGCATCCTTTCTGTTGATTGAAGCTGAGAATTAAGCAACTGTACAATTGGAACGCAGGGATCCCCGGATCAAGTGGAATGGGTTGGATGCAGTGTTGCCTTGCAAGAGCGGAGGATCACTTTATTGGGTGCCTGCCCACTTGGAAGGTCCTACAAACAGGCAGCGAGATTCACGTGTGGCGGCATGTTGTTATATCATGGGTCCTGGCCCAAGTGAACAGCCAATTGTCACGAGAGTGTCGAGGAACAACCCATTCCTGTGCGGAATGGCATTATGATGGGGCTGGAATGCCTGATCATGCACGACTATGGGGAGCACCGGAGCGGTGGCAAAGGAGACCGGTTGGAAGCTAAGCCTGGAAGAGATGCGCTGCGCAGGCGACCCCTGTTGATTGAAAAAAATGAAAGGATGTATCACAGCCCGATGCACGCTGGAACAGGCAGCCACGTCGTTTTTTCCACGGAGCAGGAACTCTCGCAAGCGTGCCGTTTGCGGGAAGTTCGCGGCACTTCCCGTGGGCCTGACCCTCCAATTGGATGGTTAACGGAGCAGCGGAGCGTCCAGATCGTTCGCCATCGATTCTCGACGTTCTACTCTAATACGAGAGGTTCCTTCGAGACCAGAACACCGTCTTTGTCGGCGTACAGGTAGTCGCCTGGACAGATCTGGACTCCTGCGAAGCTGACCGGCACGTCTCGGAGTCCTTTGTCTCGTTTGGACGACTTGAGTGGATGCGTGGCGATTGCTTTCACACCGAGGTCCATTTTGCCGATGTCTTCGGAGTCTCGTATGCATCCGTTCACGAGCACGCCGTTCCATCCGTTTTTGACCGCCATGGCTGCGAGGTTGTCGCCCAGGACAGCACAGCGCAAGGAACCGCCCGCGTCCACGACCAGCACGCGTCCTTCTCCCGGTTCTTCGAGCGCAGCACGCACGAGTGGATTGTTTTCGAAGCATCGCACGGTGGACACTTTTCCATGGAATCCATATCTTCCACCAAGATCGCGAAAGATGGGCTGTGCGATCTGCACCTTCCGTTCCGTCACCACGTCCACCGGTTCAGGCACGTGCACGTCGCAGAGGTCCGCCGTGCCGCCTCGTGCGGCGTCTGCTGGAGGCGTCCACGTGGACATGCGTGCCATCCTCCTCCAGCAGCGGCTCGTGCGCCTCGCCATCGCCATCTTCGCCGCTTCCACGCTCGCAAATGCGATGGATGCGACGCGCTTTCTCGCCTCTCCCTTCGACCCTGTTTACGAACGAGTTAACTCCATAGCTCGCCTCTCTCTTCGTCCCTGTTTACCGTCGAGTTAACTCCATAGCTCGCCTGTCCCTTGGGGATGTTTACCATCGAGTTAACTCCATAGCTCGCCTCTCTCTTCGTCCCTGTTTACCGTCGAGTTAACTCCATAGCTCGCCTGTCCCTAGGGGATGTTTACCGTCGAGTTAACTCCATAGCTCGCCTGTCCCTTGGGATGTTTACCATCGAGTTAACTCCATAGCTCGCCTCTCTCTTCGTCCCTGTTCACCGTCGAGTTAAGTGGATCGTGGCGCACGTCTTCGACACGACGTGCGCTTGCGCGTGGCGAAGATGGCGGACGTTGGCGGATGGAAGCGGATGGAAGACCTGCCAGTAGACGTGTGGATGCGAATCATCAGGTGGGCACGGATTCGTCGCGTCGAATGCCGCCGCTTTCGCGCGAATGGAAGGACGGAACTGACCGATTTGCAGTGCCTTGTCGGCGGAGGACTGTGCACGGTTGGAATGCACGTGCAAATCCATCAAAAACGCGCTGGAAGTCGATGTCGTGTGGATGAAGTTCTTGGAACGAGACTACCTGCTGGAAACGCCTCGCTTTCCCACCAAAGAAACGGAAATTGCCGCGAAAAAGAAGAGCCCCAGGGACATCTACCTGGCCTGGACATACGAATTCGTCAAGTATGGTGGTCTGACGAAACGAGCGCTCGAATGTTGGAAACGAATCGAGACATGGACGAAGAGGGAAATCGAAGAAGTTCATGCGTCCCTCTGTCCAGGAGCCACGGAGTCGGAGCTGGATCTGACTGAACAAGACCTGGGCCATCAGCTGCTGCCGGCTCTACGTGTGGTGTACAGATTGCACAACGGCCAAGATCTGTTGTACGATAGAATGGTCGACCAGAGACGTTTTGTGGGTGGTTCCAGGAGAGAAGCGCATCCTTCCCTGTTCCATGGAGTTTTCGGGGGATATGCATTTTACGATCAGACGGTGAATGTGCGCTTCTTCTCGTTGGAGAGGATGGTGCGCTGGACAGAGCTATGCAAGGCCCAAGGAGTTATCCCCCCGGACAGCAACTGTGTGGTGTTTGCTGCTTCCTTCAATTTCCAGAAGATTTTCGTGGTTGATTGCACGAGCGGTCTTGTGCTGGTGAGCCATTCAAGTCGCCAGACGCTCTCTCAAGCAGTACCCAGGGAGGGAGACGATGGCGATGGCTTCATCCGGTGGCTTGAATTTTTTTCTGATCAGATGCAGAAGGGCGTATTTTCTGTCAAAAGTTTTGATGGAAGCACGGGAAGCCGTGGTATCAGTTTGTATCCGGTCGCTGGGCCGCAATATCATGTTCGGGTCACGGGAGGAGTTCGATGCGAAGCCAGCTGTGTGTACGTACCTGAACTGTCGCAAACCAACCACCATTTCTTCTCTTATTCCATACGATTTTCTCTCCTTTCTTTGCAGGAGCAGGAAGAACAATGCGGCACAGCACATCAATCTGTGCAGTTGCAGGATCGAAGATGGAACATTCTGGATATGCACGGAGTGCGTGTTGACCAAGTGGCGGGAGACGGTGTGGTAGGGCAGTACCCGTACCTGAAAGCTGGCGATCCACCGTACGAGTACCAAAGTTGCACATCAGTTGAGGAAGGGCCAGGTTTCATGGAAGGTTCTTTTGGTTTTGTTGTAGGGTCTATCAGCACTCCACGAGGGAATCGTATTGAGGTGGAATGCCCGCGCTTCGAGCTCAACCGGCCAGACTACATCATATGAAGGGGTGATTGTGTTCCTGCACCTCCTTACCGCCCGTTCCAAAGCAAGCAGGACAGAGCGATGGGATGAATTGCCCATGTACCTCTGCGAGAAGCACGCGGATGCCAATTTTGTCGCAGCGTTCGCCGTTGGCCTTCCAACGTGGGACGTGGACTGCCAGAAAGCGGCGTGGCTGGTCGAGGTTCGATGGCTTGTCCTGTGGCGTGTCGCTTCACCTCCGCCATCGGATCCAAATTTTCATGTACATACCTTGTTTTTGTTTTGCTGTCCGTTCTATCTTCCATGCACTCCCGTTGCTGTGCTGGGTCAAGGGAACATGGCCATCGTTTTGCTTCCAGGTGCACCACATTACGACACTCTTCGTCTGACACGTGGCTTCCACGTCGGTGGTGCGGCGCTCCATTCGCCACTTGCTTCGCTTGCAAGGCGCAGCACGAAGCCACGTCTGTCGTGGACGTGCTTCGGAAACGTCTGTGCGCCGCTTTCGCTGCACTGGACGACGAAAGGCGGCATGTGGACGCGACGTGCGGTCACCTGTTCGTCTTCCACGCCGCCGCCGCTGCTCACGCCGACGCAGCAGGCGCGTTTGCAGCGCGCGTTGGCGCGTGGACGTCGTCGAGGGAGCGTGCAGCAGCTGGCCAAGGAGTGCGGCCTTCCGCGAGACGCGGTGCTGGCGTGGATGAAGCACAACCAGTCTCGTGCCGACGACTTGCGCTCCATTTACGGCGAAGAAGAAGCAGATGCACGCGCACGAAGGAACAAGCCAGCATCCACACGCGAAGGCGTGGCTGCTGCGACGTCCAGGAGCACGTCCAACCGCGGATCGTTGCCACCGTGGCACGTCCGCGGCAAAGACAAGAACATCAACGTCACCGCGTTGAAAACGTTGGAAAACGTGTTTCAAGAAGATCGGTTTCCAAACGACGACGTGATTCGCGGCATCTCCGACGTCACGCGTTTGCCCAAAGAGAGAATCATTCGATGGTTCAAAGAAAAAAGGAAAGAATTGGCCATGAACCAACGCATGCCCAAGCAGAGGACGTACGCAGAAGAAGAACCTCTCGCAGAGGAAGACGAAGAGGTACCCGGCGGGAACTAGGCAAACCGCGGCCGCAGAAGCGATGCGTGCGATGGATCGACAAATGCAACGGGATGCCATGAGACACGTGCGAAAGGAGCAACCCACAGGATGCCCCATAGACGGCGGTGGCGCCAAAACGATCGCAAGTGGTGAGCGGGAAACCGGGAACGCCGATCTTCCTTGCAGAGAACGTGTCGATGGTTGCGAAGACTCCACATCCATCCCCCATACAGTGCAAGAACGGTTGCGTTTTGCAACGATGATATGGGTAAGGATATTTCCTTTGGAGAGACGGCAATGCTACCTACGCATGCATGGTTTGTGTTTTTGGATGGGTGGATGCGAGACAAGGCTGTGTGATGAGAGGGATGAGTTTTCCACGCCATGCGTTGGTTGCTTGTGTGTGGGAATGGAACCAACCACTCCTCGATTGCCTGACGCTTCCCATCCCATTCGATCCTTGGAACGCAGGAACGCAAGGACACCTTTCCCATCCTACATCGATCGATGCAACATGTACTTTGGATGCACACATGGATCCACGCATGCTTACCATTCATCTCCCATGGCCTGCATCCACGAGCCACACACGCCTCTCCACCTTCCCACCCGTTGGTCCGTGGTACCGTACCAGATCTCCGATACGGTGGTGTGGGAGATATTTTGGTCGGTGGTGGACGCCCCGCACGTCTTTCCTTCCTCCCGTCGTTCCACGGATCGTCTCGGATCGTCGTGGGATACGAGATCGACTCGGTGGAACGGACCGTCCACGTCAGATCGAAGGGAAGGGGTTTGGCTGGCACGACGTCGGTCGGTTTCGACGGATCGGAACATGTGCCGAAGAGGACGAGAACGGTTGCACCAGCGTCTCTTCGAGTCCCGGGAGCTCCAACGACGGGGACCGAGATCGAAGATATTTTCGCATCCGACGGTGCAGGGGTCGTGCTTCCACCCCACACGCCTTCCCCGCCGTCCGATCGGTCCCCCGGCCCCGACCTGGCGAAGGTATCTTCTCCAGCCTGGCAGATCGCGTGAGACCTGGAGGTCTCCGTTCCTTTCGGTTTCGGGTTCGATCGGTTTCGAACCCGGGTTCGATCTCGATTTGAACCGGAGATCTCTTCCAATCGACCAACCGTTTCGATCCGATAACCGATCCATCGCCAACCAACCAACCGAGGGTCCAGGTCGCTTTTTGGCGGGCACCGACCTCTGCGAGACACGCCCCATAGTGCGAATTAGAAACGAATAAGTCCCTTTCGATCGCACCGAAAAGATCGAGTGCCGACGAGGGTCAGGGACGGTGCCCCAGGCTACGGAATCCTCTGCGCATCCGCTTTCGTCGCTTCGTTTCTCTCTCCATCCTTGGATCCTCAAACTCGATAACGTACGTGCCGAGGAGGACCCTCGACCCTCCCCGACCGTCCTTTTCCCATCGTCTCACATCTCCCCTCCACCCCCTCCTCTTCCGGATCTATCGGGTGGATTTCAGACGCGCGTTTCGTCTCGAACGGACGTGTCCCACGTCGCAGTGTTCGCCACGTCTTCCGACGACAGCAGCAGTTGCACACGTCTACGACGACGTGCACGTGGCGATTGACGCCGCTGCATCGCACCACGATGACCCCGAACGCAGCCTTCGAGCTGCCTCCGAGGATCACCACCGACGGAAGAGCTGCAGGCGGAAGCACGCCCAAACGGGAGGTGCAGGAAGGAACGGAAGGGACGGTGGGAGGGAGTGGACACCCGAGCAAACACCGACGTATGGACACCGGTGGAAGGAAAGGTGCGTGGACGTGCGACGCATGCATGTGGAGGGTGGGATGCAGGAGCTGACCGATGGAGCGACGCAACGTCGTACGCACCGTGCCTGTTCACAGGAGTGCCGTGGACCGAATCCGAACACCTGGCGTTCCTGGTGGGACTGAAAAAACTGGGAAAAGGGAACTGGAGAGGAGTCTCGAGGTACTTCGTCCCAACCCGAACGCCCACCCAGGTGGCATCCCACGCTCAGAAGCATTTCTTAAGGCTGCAAGGCGTGTCCAAGAGGAAGAGCCGATTCAGTCTGGTGGAAAAAACGGTACGTGCTGCGTGGAAGAATGGTCCGCTGAGATTCCCCGCATTTACGCGATGTGCTTCTCCATGCTGACTATGTGTGTCTTGTTTTGGAACGCGCATCGACTTCCTAAAGGCAACGGCCAGGGGTATCATTGACTTGAACGCTATGCAAGCTGAAGAGGAAAGAAACGGCCAGGCTACGAGGGACAACTACCATGCGGCACAGGGTGGGGATGTACCAAAAGCACAGAGCCATGTTCCACCGCAAACACAGACGTTCATTCGAAGCAACACGAATCCTGCAATGTACGCAAGAGGATGGCAAGAAGCTCAGTATGCAGTCCCGGCTTCTTCGATGTCCGGGGAAATGGCACACAGCACGTGCGTGCCCAAGAGTGGTATGTCATGGATGCCGTCTTCGTCTGGGTACTATTTCCCAAGGGGGGGACAACCGTACTCCATGGCAGGTTGCTGTACAGTGCCACAAGGTAGCTCGTCCAGTGGTAGTATGTTAACACCTTTATTTTCCAAGATATGTCGACCGACAGCATATCATGCGCCGAAGCCCAAAGATGACACAGCAATCAAAAAGCAGCCAATGTTTATGCAGGGCAAGGATCATACCCTTGTTGTCTCCAGCCATTCTGCGTTTCAAAGCACACATGGATGTGCCATACAGGTGTAGAGCATTGTCGCAGGACCTCGACAATTTCTTTGGTATCTCAGTAGCACCCTGATGGGATCATGTTCCACTGTACAAATACTGCCTGATTTTCAGCTATCTACACCCGGCATGGGAGACGATGGTGCTCCTTGAACTTGTATATATTCAAGCCTCATGTAGTGCATTTAAGTACACCTTGTTATTTTTCGTTTACTGCATATGCTTGACAAACACATCAGTGGTTGGCCGCCGAACCACAGCGCTCAACTGTAATATCCACCTTCGTGTGGTGCTCGCGCTTCCGGCCTGGGTAAAGGTGCTGGATTGTCTGTACCGGTGCGCTGGTCAGGACTTGCGAGGTTGCTTGAATGCATGGAGGGAGGTGCGGAGTACGAAGGAGGCAACCGGTTGGACGCGTCAGGATTGCTGAAGAAAGCCTGCGGCAGTTCTCCGTCCTCGGATTCCAATGCACGCTTCTTGGCTCGTTCTTCTTCACTCAAAACTTTCTTCAGCTCTTTCACCAGGTCGTGCCGCTTGGATTCAAGGTCGGACAGGCGTTTTTTGGCCACTCTGATGGAGGTTTTCACCTCTCGCTTTCGAGCCACCAGTTTCTCGCGTTCGCGCTCGAGGACGGACAATTCGTCTTTCTTCTCTTTTTTCGGGCTTGGCACCTTCCTCGGACATTCCTTTTCTGCCTTTCTCTCCATTTCCGCGAGCTTTCGTCGCATGAGTGCGTCTCGGAATTCGCTCAAGCTGCGTGCCGCCCGGTTCGCCGCTCGCCGTCAGCTTGCGCCGCTCCACCTCTTCGCTTGGACGTCCAAGCTGCGTCGCGTGCGCTTCCACGCACCTGATCTTGTCGCCTTCGCAGGCGTAGGTGCGCCGCAAAGGTCGCGGCGGATGGGCGTCCATCGCATCTGCTTTCGACCACGTCGACGGTGTGTGGAACGGTGTGTCACGTTAGCAACACATGGAACACGTGCATGATGGCCAACACCTGTGGTGGCATCCATCCCCACGTGACACAACAACGATGGACTTCCCAACACCACCGTGGATGGGTGTGCAAGCGAAGGAAAGAGACGTGGAAGTCCACCGCAAGAAACAAGGGCGTGTGTGGAGAAGAGACGCTCCGCGTCGCATAGACGTGGGGAACGTGTAGCACGCACGCGATGCGCTTCGGACGAATGCATGCTTCGGACGTGGGCTAGCAATGGTCGGATGCAAGCTGGCCAAGATGATTGGGCCGAACGATGTGCCGAGAAAGGCTTTGGCTCGGACTTGGAAGCGTGTTCCTTCGCAAAAGCTTGAGACTGATGAGAGGTCCACACATTGCGTCGATAGACATGGCTCGTGGTCAAGGACTACTAGCAACATCCTTTTGTTCATCATGCTACTTTCGGGAGCAAGGGTATGAGGTTTTGCATCGAGTATGCATTGCGATGCCAATGGTCCATCGCCAACGGAGCAAAAAGTCTCGGAAGAACTTGTGGTACATTCCTACCACGTGCAGACGCGTCGCGATTGCATGGGACATGCACGCCCAAAGTTCCCCGTTGACATGCATATGCATCACGTTGTCCTTCCGTGCGGGTACAACTGGCCGCATGGGCACATCTTTCAATTGCCGGATTGAGATTGCAATGCCAAGGCAAAGACTGTCGTTGCGATAACTTGCTCAACCACAACCCACTCGTCAAAACCTACTTGTCCAACCACGTAATATGTTCGAGCATGCTTCGTTTGCATCGTACGTTGCCTCATCCGAGACGGGGGATTCGGTCGTCGCCCTACGTACACATGCAAAAGGAATGAGGTGGAAATCGGATGTTCAAGCAATACCACCGCTTGCATCCGTAGCGACAACTATATTGCCTCTTCCATGGACTTGACACGTGAGACGAGGGCCTAGCACAACATTTGTGGCTTCGCATGTTGTCTTGAACATCCAAACTAAACGCGACGCTTGTGCGTAGATCGCCATGATTTCCACCATGGCCCCTCCCTTTTGCTCCGCCATCATCCGCCACGTCGACGTTCTGCCGTGCACGTGTCCCTCTTGTCTTTGCCTCTTGCATCGTGTGCACGTGTGTTGCTTCGCACTCCACCGTGGCGTCGTACGCTTGCGACGTGCGGTTGCATTTTGGCATTGGTTCCACCTCGACGTGCAGAACCCTCTCGCGCACGTGCGATGGGCGTGCGCATCCGCCTGGCGCGGTTCGGACGGAAGGTAGGTGCAGCAGGCGCGCCTGGCGGACGTGGACGACGCGTGCAAGTGCGCAGCTGACGTCGTGGATGCGCCTGGACGGGAACGTTGGACGTGCGGACGCGCAGAACTTGCCGTTTTACCGCATCTTCGTGGCCGACGTGCGTGCGCCGCGCGACGGACGTCATCTGGAAGTGGTGGGCCATTACGATCCCATCCCTGGCAAGGACGGCAACAAGCACGTCGGACTCAACTTGGAGCGCATCAAGTACTGGCTGTCTGTCGGCGCGCAGCCGAGCCATCCAGTGGCGCGCATCCTCGGCCAAGCGGGACTGATTCCCACGCCGCCGAAGCGCACAGGCGTTCCTTCCGAGAAGACGAGGACGAAGACGTGAAGACGCGCACACGTCGACGGTTGCGACGGCGCGGTGTGGACCGCGCGATGGGCACGACGGGAATAAACCACGTGGGACGCGTGAAGCGCGGTGCACGTGTTCGCTTCGGCGCGAAGGACGGACCGCCACGATGCAATGGAACGCCCACGAGGCGCCTTTCGTTCCGTCCCACCTGCTGCGAAGCGTGCGAACGTCTCGCCTTTATTGCGTGTTTGGTGCGGAAGAGGATCCGACGCGGCGACGTTTCGTGTTGCGCCACGTCCTTCGCCTTCACGTGTCCACGTGCACGACCTTCGCGTCGCGGACGACGTCCATCTGCGTCGACGGCATGGCTTCCATCACCACGCGACCTTGTTCGTCGCCGTCTTCGCCGTCCCACGTGCGACGCACCACTTTGGCTTTCTGACGTTCGTCTTCCCACCGTCGGACGACGTGTCGCAGGTGCGACGTCACCTCCTCGGCGCGCGCCTGCGCCACCAAAGCACACCGTTCCAACGTGGTGGGATGCGCACGTTCGCCGAGCATCAAGAAGCCGCACACGTTCCCGCTGGATTCCACGAGCACGGTGACGAGGCTGGTGGACGCGTCTTCTTCCACGCGCGTGGGATCGACGAGCGTCCCGTGTCGGTCGACCACCGCGTGCGTGACGGCGATGGGAACGTGGTGCAAGCGCACCGATGCCGCACCGTGGTCCTCGGGGAGCTGCAGCGTCATCAGCGCGGTCAGCAGCGCCACGTTGGCCACGTCGCGCTCGTTCCCGTCGCAGCTGAGCACGCACACGTCGGCTTCGATGGACCAAGCGGCACGTCCCGCCGCCACACAGAGCGCTTCCACGTCCAGTGCACGCGATCGCAGCACGGAAGATTGCAGCAAGCGTTCCAAGGACGCCTCCTGGTCTTCCTTCCACGCGCAACACGAGGCGTAGGACGCACGTATGCGCAAAGAACCTTCGCGTGGACGTGTGGTGGCAGGTGCAGCCAGCTCGGAACGCAGCTCGCAGTGCACGCGTGTGCTCCCGGCGCGTGCTTCTGCGGCGCCTCCTCGTGCGTCCACCTCCACCTCGAGCGTGCGGTGCCCGTGTGCGCTCCTGCAGTCCCTCCTCGCGCCTGCAAGCGCTGCTTCGCGCACGTAGTCGCGCAAGCTGCGCGCCTCCATCGTCGTGCGACCACCTCCGCCTCGTCCCTTAACTCGTGACTTAATTTCGACAGGAAACCAGGGGGAGACTCGTGGAGAAACACACAACCGACGTGGTGGTGGTGGAAGCTCGTCCATCCACGACGTGGAAACGAGGCAGCGAAGGGATCCGTCCAACCGATGCCGAGCCAATGTTGGCGCGCGCTGCTGCTGCGGATCGTGAGAATGGAGGTTCAGATGCGGCGCTTCGGTGGATGTGGATATCCGTGCCGTCCACCACGCAAGGCATGCCTCATGCAAGGTCAAGTGGCAACGAGGATGCCGACTTATTGCAAATGGCCGGGAGGCCGTGCAAGAGCCGCGATCGAATATGATGAGGTCCTGTACGCAACTCGACGTAGTGTAGACATATCTTCTGAAAGTGACGTTCACCGGTCAACAATATCATAACTGTCGTATTTGATAGATAAAAGGTATCGAAGAAGAGCAAACCAAAGAGTTCGCCCCGAAGAATTTGACAAGAATGCGAATCCGTCGTTTTGTACACACAAACTAAAAAGCCGTACTCGTTGTTCGTGACGAAGGCGTGTGTAGCTCTTGTCTCACCACATTAAGACGAAAGCGTAACGAGTAGGATTCTCGAGGACAACATTCAAATTCTTTGGATCCTATGCCACCAACGCGCTTCCTTTTGTACGAGAATGGATGAATCCTCTCCTCATCGTGCACTCAGCATCTCTGTCCAAGACAATCATCCGTGTCAAATTCAATTTTGGGGTGTTGCATTCCGTTCTACATCCCCATGAAGTCCGAAGAAGTACGTTGGATGTGGCCGCGGCGAAGAGGTCGTCTATTTGAAGGACCATCGTTTCTTAGACATCGTCTTGCTTGATGGATCTTTGAAGTTGTCAAGTGAGCAACCACACTCTCTCCATAAGAAGCTTGCTCCTTTCATCGGAAAGCATGCATTGGACTGGTGATTGGACGATTCGCACCAAATTGTAGAAAGGAGAGCCTTCAAATTGCGTGTCCGTCACGATGGTAGACGAATGCTAGCACACGAAGAGTGGTAACACGCGCACGTAGCAACCTCTCGTCTCAGAGGCATTGTGGACATCAACGGGAGCGAAAACATGCACGCTCGTTCGTCGTCGCACGTGAACTTGCTCGAAGGAAACTTGACTCCCACCCGTCACTCCTGTTGTTGTTCCAATTCTTCTTACCCCGCACCACGATGCGCCAACATCGCGCGAAGGTATTGATCCGACACACGCCGTGCAACAGCAAATACAAGGCCTGCCAACAGCGTACGATTGCAACGTGCAAGCTATGCGTTGTTTCCGCTTTCTTCGCTTCTGATCCCCCGCCTCTGCTTCGTAGAAGGGAAGACCGTGGAGATGCCGATGCCTCCCTCTCCCTTTTTTCTCTCCATGTTTCACATGTGTCGAGCTGGTGTCTGTTTGACGTCGATCGTGCAGCAGTGTACGACACGTCGCTGCAGAGGTCGATGGAACCGACGATGAGACGCATCGCGACGTCGGCCACGGCACGTCGGAGCGTCGTCGCGCGTTTTCGAAGCCTGTCTTCGGCCGTGGGTACGGAGACGCGCGTGGTGGAGGTCCGTGACGACGCCCACTTCGCACGTGAGCTGAAAGAAGCGGAAGGATTGGCTGTCGCAGACTACACCGCCGTGTGGTGTGGACCTTGTCGAACCATTGCGCCTACTTTCGCTGCGATGAGTGCTCAGCTCCCACACGTGAAGTTCTTGAAGGTCGACATCGACAGCGAAGATTTGGAGAAGACGGTGCGAGAAGCTGGGATCACCGCCGTACCGACGTTCCATTTCTTTCGAAAGGGTGTGAAAGTGGACGAGTTCTCCGGAGCCAGCGTGGAGCAGCTGCAACAGAAGGTGGAAGAACTGGCGCATGCAGGATGAGACGTTGCACTGACAGAGCGCTGGGCAAACATTCGAGATTCAGAACCGGTCGGTGGCCATGGCCCAGCGTGCCGGACCAAAGCAGTTTTAACAATAAGAGCAGCTTCATTCTTGCACAACCCGACTCCGGCCCCGACTTGGCCCGTCAAAGCTTATTCCAGCACAGCACCGTTCGCACCTTGGAGAGAGCAACATAGGGGCACCCGCTTCATGTTGCCGGGCGTTCGAAACTCAAGCCTTCCTCTTCCCCCTCCTCCCCTTCTTCGTCCACAAAATTGGATGTAGAATACCAAGTGCCTGGCCTTCTTGTCAATAACTTTGCAGGTATGATGGAAACTCCGTCGAACCCCTTGTCGTCGTACAAGAAGGGGGGTGCTTCAGAGGATCCCATGCAAACAATGGTGCTCCCGCTTCCCGTCATGAACACGGAATCGTACTTTCTTTGCCCGGAGAGTGCAAGCCTTTCCTTCAACATGCGCAATGCTGGCAGCGTGCTAAAGGCAGGCTGTTCCAGATCGTTGACTGTGATGTCCGGTTTGCATCCTTCTTTGGACAATCGATCCAACAGTTCCCTAGGGTCAGCTGTGCTCCGTGAGTCCAGATCAAGAGCCCTGAAAATCTCAGGAGTGGACAAGCCCACCGGAGGTTTGATGAGGACCATTTCTGTTCCTTGCGGTAGAGGGGACGGGATGTCTTCCACGACTTCCCCTCTTCCCGTACAGTACGCAGCTCCGTGTGAAAAGAACACCGGACAATCGGATCCTAGCTCTGCGGACCATTCCATGAGCTGGGCTTCTGTCGCCGGACATCCGCACATCTGATTCGCAGCCCACAGCGTGGAGGATGCATTGCCACTCCCTCCACCCAATCCTGCACCAGATGGCACGCGTTTGTCCAAGTCGATCCAGAAGTACTGTTCGATACCCGTCTTCTCGCGGAAGAGGTCCAGAGCACGGTAGATGAGATTGCTTTTGTCCAGCGGTACGTCGGGACTTCGCGTGGTGATTGCATCTCTCGTTTTAGAAGGAGACAAGCTGAACTTGAGCGTGTCTCCAAGATCGATCACGTGGAACAGCGACGCGAGGTCGTGGAACCCGTCTTCTCGACGTCGCATGACACGCAAGAAGACGTTGATCTTCGACGGCGAGAAGACCTTCAGCATGCTCCTACGTTGCTTGTCTTGCGGCAGTTCCTTCTGCAGCTGATCCCATCGCTGTTGCGGACTGTACAAGATCTCCTGCCGTTTCTGGAAATCCTTGCGGATCCCGTCCGAAAGCGCTTCCAGCGGATCCGTGGAGCCGCCGTCGCTCCCTTCCGACGCACGCACGCGCACGCTTCGTCGTTTCGGTCCCAGCAGCGCCATGTTTCCCTTGCACGTCGACGTGCATCGCGTCGCAGCCATCGCCATGCACGTGCGTCGATGGTTTTTTCTCCACACGTTTCGTCGTCCCACGAATGTGGACCACCCAAGGACGAAGCAAGTGCACGTGCACGTACAAGATAGAAGTCAAGGTGGACGTGCAAGATGGCACGCACCACCACGACAGATGGATGGAATTGTACGAGGATGCGCGAGCGCGGCGACGGACGTTGGTTCGCGAGTGCGTTGCCGCAACCCGGTGCACGTGCAAGTGGAGAGGAGGAAGGCGTTGTTGTCGTTGACGAAGGACGTCGACATGCCATACAATTGGGGGCGAAACGCCAAAGACGCACGTCTTTTCGTTCCACCACGACGTGTTCGATGAACACAGCATGGCACAGCCGAAGCTTGGCACGGACCGACCACGCTCGTTGCGCGTTGCCCTCCTCTCGCGATGCGACGGACTTCTAAACGCGCTCATTGATGGTAGGAGACCACCGGGAAGAAACTCAAGCACGCACCATTCCTTCGCCGTCCATGCGTTGCTTGGTAGGTTTGATTGCACACGCGGGTTGGTGTCGACATCACTTGGATGCATCGACGATCCAACGGAATTATGCAGAATTCGACGTTGTACCGCACGCTTCTTCACTCCTCGGGTGGCATCGCGTGTGTGCAACAACGCCACGCGTGTCTTCTCCTCCAACTTGGCTCTGCATGCTCCCACCATGCCCCCTCGTCTCCTTCTCCTTCCATGGACCGTCACGGACCGTCTGTCTTTCCTGTCTTTTTTCGATCCCAGCTTCCCCTCCCTTTCGCGTTGGCTTCGATTGGACTTCGTCTCCCTTTCGATCGGAAGGTGTTTCGGGTTCGAACCCGAGGCCAAAAGGGGAGTCGCGATCCCCTGCGCCTGGCGCGCGCTTCGACGCACGCCGCGCCGCGAATCGCGCGCCATCGCCGCTCCTTCCCGCCTCTCGAGGCGCCACGCGCCTCCCACGACCCACGCCGTCCGCCACGTGCACGTGCGCGTCGGATTGCGACCCCGAAGGCGCCGCTCGCCTCGCTCGAGAAGAAACGCTCGACGTGGGACGTGGGATCCCATCACGTGTCGGACGCGATGCGGATGCGCATGCCGACGTGGACGATGGCGGATGGACGCACGTGGTGGCAGCGATGCGCGCCGCTGGCGACGGCGACGGTCGTGCTGGTCGTGGCGATGATGCTGGCGCACGAGGAAACCTACGGCGGATCCGAGGTGCGACGCGGCGAACAAGGCGAAGGCGCCGTGGTGTTCCGACGCGCGTCGCCATGGCGAGCCTTGTTTCGCGAAGCAGAAGTCGCCGTCACCTGCGGCGCGGCCATGTCCAGGGTGCGCGTGTACGTGGGAGACTCGGAAACGAACCTGGAAGACAAAGTCGCGCGCAATCGATGGACGTGGTGCGGATTGTATCGGAGAAACGCGACCTGTCGGGTGCGCGTCGATCCCACGCGGGACGTCCACGTCCTGTTGAAGAAGATGCGTGCCAAGGACGAGTGCGTGGTCGAACTCACGTGGGAACGCTCCGCCAAACTCGTCGCGTTGTTCGGCGTGGGCTTGATCTTCCTCTCGTTCGGATCCTTGCTCAGCCAATCCAAGCGATTCCGATTGGGTGCAGGTGCCACCACCGTGGCCTTGGCTTCAGCATTGCTTCTGCTCTACGTCGTACACTCGCGTGTGCCAAAGGGACGCATCGCAGCATCCATTGCGCTGCTTGGAACCTCGGTGTCCGGAATATGCAGGCTGTTCTATGGTGCGTGGATCCCGCAGTATGACGAGGATCTGATCTGGAAAGCCGTGGCCATCTACCTCCTGCTGGGCTTCCTGGCCGGACTCGCCCTCACGCACGTGTTCGATGACGAGAGGAACGAAAGGGTGATCGATGTGCTCAAAGGCGCGTTGAAAATCATAGGAGGGATCTTCGTCGCATTCAGTTTGCGTCCATGGTGGATGGCGGCATGCGCTTTCGCACTGGTTGCCCTCCAAAAAGTTTACATGTGGTGGCAGAACAGATACGGAGCCCAAACTGCTACTGGAGGCATGCAGGAAAACGAGCAACTGTTCCTGCCGACGGCAGGTGATCAGGAGCAAGAAGAACCACGCACACCGACTCAACAGCAAGAATCGACATCCGAGGACTTCATAAGTCCACTGGTGAAGAAGGGGTTCATCACCAACATGTCCACGATGAGGGTTATCAAGATTGAAGGAAACACCTACAACAGGCTCCTTGCCCGTGGATACACACCGGATCGAGTGGGAGGATACATGACTCCACCTAAGGATACGCCGGGGACCGCAAGAAACAGCCGCAGGTCGTCCTTGGCCAGTCCAAGCTCGTCTTGAATCGAAAGAATGGCATTTTACAAAGACAGTCACTAGTTTGGCAGCGTCTTTCCTTGTACAGGGGTGGAACAGGGAAAAATCGCGAACGCCGACCCCGTCAAATAAAGGATTTGGCCGCTTTTTTGACCTTCCAGAGGGGTCATTCATGTAAAAAACGTAATATTTATGACACAGTCAACTCAGGAGGGGGTTCCATGGCATTGAGTAAAGCCGTGTGGTACTCATGAATTTGGGAGCGCAGCACGTGATACTTGTCCTCCATTTTAGAAACCTCTGCATCTTGGTTGCTCCTGAGATCGATGATTTTTTGCTGCAGTGATCGAGCTAGCATCTGATTCTCGCTAATCTTTGCGGCGACCGCGGCATTGCTTGTTTCCAATGTGGCCTGCTCCCGTTTTTGCTCCTCGATCGACGCAAATGCTGCGTCCCTTTTCAGTGCTCCCTGGTGCTCTAGCCTCTGGATGCGTTCTGAAATGTTTTGCATTTGTCGCTTCAAAAGCTGCTTCTCAGAATCCAATCTCCAGACTTCCTCTTCGTTTTCGGTCAATTTTGCCTTGAGGTCTTTCACCTCTTTTTTGGCCCCTTTTTTGTTGTTGATTTCTTCTTCTGTCTCCTTCAAAGACTGCATGGTCTTCTGTATCTCTTTCTCTGCCTTCCCCAACACATCCAGTTTTGTCTGCAGCTCTCTTTTCTTCGTTTCTGCTTCTGCTAGGGCCTTTTTCTCGCAATCCACATCTGCTTCGAGACGGGACATGAGTTGACGTATTTTTTCTGGAGACTGGACAAGTTGAGCACGGAGGAGTTCTGCATCTTGCTTGGCATTGTGAGCCTCGAATTTGCAATTTGCGGCTCTATCGGCAAGCTCGTTCCCTTCTTTCTTGAGCTCCCTGACATCGGCTTGCAAATTTCCCTGTTCTTTGCTCAATTCGGTAATAATGGCCATGAGCTCTCTAGTTTCCTGCTCTAATCTCTGTACCTCTGGCTCCTCTTTCTCCCTTTCCATTTCCAGCGTCTTGAGCTCCTCTTCGAGTTCTCTTCGCTTCCGCTCTGTCTTTTCCTTCTCTAGCCGGTGCTTCTCCATTTTTTCGTGAAGTTCCTCGTAAAGGGCGAGTTTTTCTTCCCTGTACTTGGCAAAGTTCACGAGTGCGCTGAAGTTCCTCTTGGTGCGTGCTGGAACAGGTTTCACGACATCTTTCATGCTGAAATCCATCACACCTGAAGCGTACATGAGATCCATGAGTTTTCGATAGCAAGCCAAGGATCCGACGGAGCCTTCGTGCAGTTCTGGATGCTCCAACGTGTCGATAGCGGTGGACATCGGCATTTGCAGCTCCTCGCTTTGATTCCGACGGTTCCGTTCCACGTCAGCTCCCGTTCTACACGCTTTCGATTGTGCTTTTTTCCTGCTTTTCCCGCACCTGTCGACTCCAACAAGTGTCTGCACGAGCGCATCGTAGGTCGGTTTGACGTTCTCGTAGGTCGGTTTTTCGAGCGCTTTTTCGTCCAGCGTGGCGTGCAGCTCTTCCAGGCACGCCAGGAGGTCTTCGTTCCCCAGCACGGGGAAGGAGAAGCTCATCCTGTCCGCGCACGTGCGCCTGCAACGCCTCTGCACGCGCTCGCGTCGCACGTGGACGACGCCAATGCGTCGATTTTTGAATTGAAACGAAGTGGTGCGACGACCTGTTCCCAACCCCGTTCAAACGGACACCTGAAGTTGCACCCCTTTTTTCCCTAGATACACCCCATTTTCGAAGGTGCAGGTGGTCGGGGCGGGAGAAACGAGGGTCGCCATCCTTTTTTGGGAAGGTTTTCGACCGGTGACGAGAGGTAAAAAAGGCATTATCGAGGGAGTGTGGCTTGATTTTTGGCGGGTGGAGTCGAAGGACGTCGTCTCGAATGGTCGAGGTGCTTTCCAAGATGCTTCGAAAGACTCGTCGAAACGTACATACGGCAAGACGGGAGGGGAACGGTCTTGCACCCATTCGACTTGCAACCGTGTAAAATGCGTTCGTCCAACCACCTTTGGAACGCCTTGATATCCACGCATTGGGTCGTGGACGATCGGGAAACGTCTCGGATCCAATTCCGTGTGCGTCGGCCACGTGGTGGGAATCGCCATCATCCCCATCGCCGTTCCGTATTGTTTTGACCCTCCAATCATCTTCTCCTCTTTTCCCGACTCTCCTCCGCGATCGGTCGCATTTTTCCCGATCCCATCCGTGGATCTCGCACTCTACGATTTGGAACACTCTTAGGTCTACGCTCATTCGATTCTTTGAGCCATACTATAAGGAAACAACCCTTTTGCGTGTGTGCCAAAGTAGGGAATCTGTCAACGGAAACCACGAGGCGTGACGGCGGTGGAAGTGGAGTTGGAACTGCATTCACGATGAGCATGCGAACGCATCTCAACAGGAACGGATATTGGTCCAATCCGTGCGGACGTGGCCGCTTGCCACGTCGGTTGGGAGCACTTGCGTGATGACTAAGGTGGTAGGAAAGTGGCTCTCATGCCACGCATCTTGGAAGAGAGGATGTGCCTCGCACGCGTGCTATTGAAAAGCATCTTGAAACGTCCTCCATCCTCGCCTTCCTTTGATGATTCCACACGCATCCACTGCCAGGTGTGTAAAAGGGCACGTATCTTGTATCCTTCCTCCTTTCATCATTCCGCACCTCTTTTCTCTCCTCATCCACTCCCACACCTTCTCTCATTCTCTCCCCTTGCCTCTTCTCGTCTTCTCGTTCCTTCACCCGTCCTCTCTCATGTCGTCTCCCCTTCTTCTTCGTGGTCTTGTTCCCCCTTCTTGTTTCGATCGTGTCTCTTGTCTCCACCCCACAACAATCTCTCCGTGCGCATGGGACACCGCTGGCGCGAGCGTGAGATTGACACAAACACGGAGACAGACCGCGGGAGAGAAGCCACGGTCGGCGACCCACACACACAGATCGAGACCGAGGTGGATTGCCTGTCTCTCACACCCACGTCGAGAGCGAGATCCTCGCAGAGAGATCCAGAGCGTGAGATCGCCACCGAGATTGCCAGTGAGATCGAGCGTGTGAGAGGGATTGAGAGGGTGAGAGGGATTGAGAGGGATTGAGAGGGATTGAGAGGGATTGAGGGGGTGAGAGGGATTGAGGGAGAGAGGGATTGAGAGGGATTGAGAGGGATTGAGAGGGTGAGAGGGATTGAGAGGGATTGAGAGGGTGAGAGGGATTGAGGGAGGGAGACGAGGCCATCGTGTTGGACGTGTTGTGTGGTGTCGAATGCGACGATGGCCACGACCACCACGTGCGCAGGACGCACCATGCCATGGACGTGGCGGATCGCGTGCACGTCCGGATGGAACCATGGGAAAGGAGGGAAGAACCACGTGGTGGCAGACGGAAGGAAGCGGAAGAACGCAAGGCGTGGATGGAGTGTCGTACGTGCACGTCCCGAAGACCAAGACGACGAAGAAGAACGATACGTGCAAGCGTACGTGGACAACGGTGCGTGACGAGACCATGACCAAGAGACACGTGGAATACGAACAGAAAAAAACACAACGAAACGAAACGAGTAGAGAAGAGCACGGACGAAAACACGAACCTCGAAAGTCCAGGTGGAGAGGACAGAAACACGTGGTGTCGAGAGGAAAAAAAAACAACCACGAAGAAGGAATTCGTCCTGCGCACGTGAGCTTGCACGAAAGGTTTCGAAACACGCGAGGAAACTGCGAAGAAACAGCACGTTCCGCGAGAACCGCCGAACGAAAAGAAAACGACGAAGCTTCGAAAGACGTGGACGACTCTCGGAACCGAAGGAAGATCCGCGTCTCGAAACGACACGAGAAACACGACGGAACACACGCGCACGCGTCGAAGCACGTACGAAGGATGTGCAGGAACGACGTGGCTACCCATACGCGTACCTGCCTTTCGTGAAACGACGTCGCTTGCAAAAAGACCGCGGAAATGGACCGTGGAGAACGACGCAGAAACGCATCAGCGGATGGAAACATGGGATGGAGAACGACAAGGACACGAAAATGCGCCAAACGCAAGTGAAGATTAAGAAGCTGACCCGATGTCTCGTCTTGCCTTTGGGAACAGTGGGAAGGACGGCCAACCAAGGACACGTCATATTTCTCAAGCTCTTCAGCAGTGATCTGGTGATCCCGGTGTTTGTTGGTAAGGATGCCAGCGATTCACGAGAGGGCAGAAGGTCGCGTCCCGTCCCTCCCGCAGACCCGATCTGACCCTTGGCTTCTGTGCAACAGGGGACTTTGAGTGTACCGCATTGATCAAAGAGATCAACAAACGCACAACGGTACGTGTCGCGCGAAAGACGCGCGCTGTAGGATACTACCTGGCGAGGAACGCGTCTGCGATCCGCCTGTGATCACAGAGCCAAGTAGAAGGTACGAAGTCAAAGCAGACCGCTGACTGAAAGGACGACAACCATGCACGCTGATGCCTCAGGCAAGACCCATGACGCACGATCTCATGAAGAACTCACTTCAGGCCCTCAGCGTGACGGTTGCGAGGGTGAAGGTTACCAAGCTGGTTGACAACACATACTATGCATCCATCTTCTACCTCAAAACCGACCAGCAACAAGAGATTGAAATCGAAGTGGATGCAAGGCCTTCAGATGCTATTAACCTGGCGGTGAGGTTTGGTGCTCCCATATTCGTCAACCAGAAGATCGTGGATGTGTCTGCCTACTCTCTGCGTGCAGAAGCTGGGCCGCAGGTGGCAAACGAAGCTTCGGCACTGGCCGCTGCATTTGATATTGCAAAGGCGATCCAAGCAGCTGGTCAGCGCCATCTGGATCCCACCACACATCTACGAGCTCACTTGGCGGTGGCCGTCCAGGAGGAAAGATACGAGGATGCAAGCAGGCTGCGGGACGAAATTGACAGGGTGATTGCGACCGATCGGTTTCACTCTTTGATTGTGGCGATCGAGAAAGCTTTGGAAGACCGGAGGTACGACGAAGCTGCCCAGCTCCATGAAGAGCTGATTCAATTGGAAGCGTCCGAAGACGCAGGGGATCTATCTGTGGAGAACAACCATCGAAAGCAGGACGCTTGACCTATACACGAAGTTGGTGCCAAGCATCATCTATATCTGTACATTTTGTTATCTTCAGAGGCGTGTCCTCTTCAAAAAACCTTTCAAGTGCTTCAAACCCATCGGATTGATGCTTCCCTCAGCATTGGCAATCAAAGGTGGCCTTGGTATGTAAAGTGATCAATCCTTGCATCTTTGTCCTTGTCTTATCTGTGCACCAGGGCTTGGTCGAGAAGCTCCAAGATCATGTCTGCCACAAGATCTGCGGCGTCTTTTGCATCTGGTCCATCCTTCTCCCTGTCCTTCCCCTCTGCAAGTGCATCGATCTCTTCCAGGGGAAGGTCCGTGCGTTCTCCGTCTGCAGCCCTCTCACTGAGCACCTGCAGTCGCTTGCTCATGCGCGACAATGTGTGTTCATCTTGTACTAGGGCCCTCGATTGGTCGGCAACTTCTTCCGGTTCAACAAGGCCAACCATTTCAGGGACGATCTTTGCTCCAGCCCACATGTTGGGCCAGGACAGATGCAAGTTGTCTTTCAAGAGTGCTGTGTTGGTGGCGCGTGCCACCCATTCTCCCAGGGGTCCGGGCGCCTGCGCCAGCAGGCCCAGGATACCTCCGCTTGCTCCTCGAAAGGCGGTGAGATCGTGAGTGGGCAATGCAACCACCATGGGCGTGCCAAGGGCCGCCAATTCCGCTGTGTTGGTGCCCACGGTCGTCACGCACAGATCGCATGCGGCCAGGAGTCCATAGGCAGGTGCAGTGCTGCACCACACTTCAACGTTGGCGTGCATGTGCTTCCAAGATGCTGCCAAGATGCCCTGCATGGATACGTCCGATCCGGGCGGAGACGCGTGCTGTGATATTTTCGGATGTTCCATGGTCGCACTGGCCCATCCCAAGACGGGCGTGGAGGCCGCTTGTTCAAGTTCTTCCAGGGTGACGGTGGGTGCGAGTGGCAAGACGAAGCGCGGCGTTGTCTCGTGGACGGATTGGAAGGTCTGGTTCAGCGCACAAGCCACCGCCATCATGTACGGTACGCCCATGGCGATCTTGGCGCGTTTGGATCCTGGTAGGATGCCGATGACGGGTGTTTTGGTTCGTTTCTCTTCGGTGTGGACGTCGTTCCATCCACTGGCTCGTGCGTCTCGCCTTGCTGCCGCTTGCAGCAGGTCACCCACGACTCTGCATTTGTTGCGGTGTTTTGCGGGCACGTCCACGAGCATGGTTTGGCTGCGCAGCGCGTACGCGTCTCCCCATGCGGTCCAACGCGCTCGATCTTCGGCGTAGATGAGCACTGGATATCCCAGACGTTTGGCGATGGCGATGGCGAAGGTCTGTTCGCCGCCAAGGAACACCACGACGCCTTTGGATGCAAACGTCCAGTCGGACGGCGTGCGTCCGCGCAGGAGCATGGGCATGAACGCATGCGTGTCGACGGCACGATCCACTCCAGGCGTACGTTGCGCCAGCGCCAGTTCTCTTCCGCTGGCGTGTGCGCACGGTGCCAGCATCAGCGACGTCCTGGTGTTCCATCGCGCACGTTTCTCGTCCAAGGCGTCTGCCACGGCACGCACCCACGTCGCCACTTCGCCAGGTCCGTTGGACAGCATCACCACGTCCACCCGCTCTTCCGATTTCGCCATCGCCGCTGCGACGAGCCTTCTTCCACGGCGTCTCGTGTCTCGTTCCATCCGCCGTGGTCCATGGCCACCGTCGTCGCACCGTCGCCGCGTCCTCGTGCGGTTCGCTTCGGTTCCACGAACCTGCGTGGCGGACGGTCGCGTCCACGCACGCCTTCCCATCCCTTCCATCCGCCGCATTCGATCCGCAGGCGGCGATGGCGCGTGCAGACGTGCGCGAATAGGTCGCGATGGACGCGAATCGCACGTGCGTCGATGCCACCCCCACAACCGTATCCGTCTGGACGGATGTGGGGTCCACAACGGAATCCCAAGCGAGGCCACCACCAGGAAGAGAGAAGAAACTCCCCTCCCGCTCGTTCCCGCTCGAATCTCGGTCGGGAGCAGACGCACCCCTCGAGGAGCAGATGCACCCAGGTGTATGAGGGGAGAGGGGGAGCAGATGCACCCATAGAGGGCAGTTGCACCCGCACGTGCGTCGCGACGCGCGTGCGACGTCGCATTCGCTTTCGCTTTGGCGCGTCGTTTACGCGCTTCGGAGGCGGAGATGGACCTTTTGCGACGTCCAGGCGCACGCGTCGCAGCTTCCGGATGCGAACGATATCTTACACGTGCCGCTTCGACGCTGCGACGAGCACGAGAGGCGAAGCAAGCGCACGCGCACGTGCGACGACGACGACGTGGCGATGGCGTTGGCGATGGCGATGGCGCGCGTGCGACGAAGGAGACGTGCACGTGCATGGCCACGCGGTGGATCCAAGCACCGGCACTCACCGCGTCGTCCGACGACGACCAAGGCGACGAAGACGAACGGCACGACGCGGTCGCACGCGACGCGAAGGAAGGACCGACGGTGGCGACGTCCGCGTCCGCGGCGGCCGTGGAAGCCGCACGCGTGCAAGCACGTGCGACGTGGACGGACGCGGACGCCCTTCGCCTGGCGCAGCGCGTGCTGGCGGAAGCGCCGTGCACGGAAGACGGACGTCCACGTGCCCAAGCGGCGGTGGACGTGGTGGCGCAGCTCAGCCAGCTGCGCTTGGGCGTGGAAACCACCGTCGCAGGATTGCTGGCCGACGCGGTGCATCGCGGTGCGGTGAGCTTGGAACAAGTGGAAGACGTCGCAGGTGCGAGCGTGGCCGCACTCACCCACGACGCCGCGCGACTGCGTGCCTTGCCTGCGCGCGGTGCAGCGCACGACGACGCGTCGGCACGTGCGCTGCGGAACTTCTGCTTGGCGTTCCACGACGCCAGGTCCATCGCCGTGGCGCTGGCGTGGCGGTTGGATCTGATGCGACACAGCGGATCCCTGCCCGATTGGAGGCAACAGCAACTCGCACTGGAAACCATGCAGATCTACGCCCCGCTCTCCCACGCACTCCGAGCCGGCGCAATGCGAGACGAGCTCGAAGATCGCGCCTTTGCGGTCCTCTTCCCCAAGAGCTACGCCGCCCTGGCCGAATGGATGCGAGAAAGGAACGCCAGCGATGCGGCCACCCTGGCCTCCTGCGAGGTCCAGCTGCAACGTGCGTTGGTGCAGGACGGAAGGCTTCCGAAGCTGGCGGATTCCGTGCGGGTGTCGGCCAGACGGAAAGCGCTGTTCTCCACGATGCGAAAGCTGCTGCGTGGCAAAGGCAGGAACAAGGAAGACGTGCGTGACCTTCTCGGTCTCCGCGTGGTAGTGGTGCCCAAATCCTCGGGATCGGATCCGCAAACGGCGCGGAAGCAGGCCATCGATGCCTGCTACGTGGTGCGGGACGTCGCGCAAAAACTCTGGACACCTGCATCCAGCAGAGACAAGGATTACATCGCGCATCCCAAGAGCAACGGATACCAATCTTTGCATTCCACTCTCTTGGTGCATGTACCCATGGAACAAATCCAACAGGCGTACGTCCAATCCGAGAGCACGAGCTCAAACTTGTCCCAGCAGCTGGCCGTGGCCTCGCATCAACAAGAAAAGGAGAAGGTCATCCAATGGAATGCACCCAGGCCGGACTCGTGGCCGGACGCGGAGGCGAACGACACCGCCCATGACAACGAGCGTGCAAGTGCAAGTGCGGACGTCGACCCTCTGCAGGAATCCTTGGATGGGACCCAAGATACCAAGCTGGGACCACAGACTGGGAGTAGGGAAGATGCAGGATGCCGCCATGTTTATGTGGAGCTGCAGGTGAGAACAGAGGACATGGACGTGGCCGCGGAGCGTGGATGCGCATCCCATTCGGCCTACAAAGGAGAGGTGACTCCTGCACTCACCTCCGGTGCCATTCGCGATACGTGGAACGACCCCTACGACAGCCTTCCCGGAGAGAGCATGGAAGAAGAAGAATCCGCGTCTGCAGATCCGTCCATTTCCATGGCCTCGGATGAGGACGGATTCTTCTCCATGTTTGGTCTCGAGGTGGGACAAGATGGAATCGATAAACCATCCAGCAGTCCATGGGTGCCGGAACATGCATCCGAGGACGTCACCGAAGAAGAGTTTCAGGAGCTCCAAGATCGAATCGCCGCATTGGCGCAGGCAGACGCCAGAACTCAGGTCCGCTTGCAAGAGGAACTGGCATGGGCACCGTCTCTGCCATCAACAGGGCCATCCATTGTGAAAGTTGCTGATCGTCCCAGCCCAGAACCTCGACGCCGACATCGGTGGCGACGGGAAGTGCCCACAGCTGAAAGCTTCCTTCAGTCCCTCTGCACTCGATGGAAGCCGAATGTGCACCAGGAAGGGCTAGCCTTTTGCACGTTGGGGGCAGTTCATTTGCAGCCGAGGGTTGCCCATCGGTGGTATACCGTCCATGCTGGGGAAGGCACAGCTTTGCATGCTCCCAAGGAGGTCCTTCTGCCTGTGTACGAGGAGCATGGGTTCGATCCAGTGTTGTTTGTCTGGGTGGCGCGTGCAAATGAAGTCCACGTGTTCCTGGGATCTCAAGCGAACGATGTGCGTGACCTGTTGGCCGATGGCATGACCTCCTCCTACACCATGATTGTTGGATACGTGGACGAGGCGCAAGGTGACACTGAACCAGAATCATCGTCGGCAAGAGCCAGGGATGCAGATGCCATGGAACAGAAGGCAGCAGGGGAAGCGGCAGAGAAATACGCACCACGAGCTGCAGGAACAGAGCATGCAAGAGAACAAAGTACACGCAAAAGTGTCAAACCCGCGAATGGTTCAGCATTATATGTGTCTGTGGTTGGACAAGGACCGCACGCAACACTAAATGGGGCTTCCCTGTCAGGATTGCAACGCTCAGAGTTGTGGATCGGTGATACCTTGGCACTTGGCGGGTTCACAGCACGCTTGTCACGTCCAGGGGTATTTGTATTGCCGGCAGAACCATCGTCCAACCTTGACGCCACGGCTATTGCCCATCTTGCACATGCGCATATCCGCCTTCGACAATGGCGGGAGGCCAGGGATGCATACGCCCAAGCGTTGGATGATCCTGAAGCGAAGGATCCAAGTGTGCGAGCTTCTTTGCTTTGTGCATGGGCATCCCTGGAAGCTGTCCATGGGGACTCAAAGGTGGCAGATTACCTGTATCAAAGTGCAGCGTGTATTACGCTGGACATCCAGCCGCAAGTCGATGCCATCGATATGGCCTTGGATGAGAAGCTGGTCGCTGCAGACCTGAACCTTGCCGAACTGGCCTCCAGGTCTTTCCGTGGACGTGCCAAGTTGGAGACCAGGCGCGGTGCTCATAAGCGTGCTAGAGCGCTCTATCAGCGTGCGGTGTGGATATCGCCATGGGACGACCGCAACTATGCTGCCTATGCCAAAGCCTTGGATCCGGAGGATGCACTGAAAGTCCTTGAGGTTGGGAAGAGAGCTGTGCCGAGGAGCGGGAGACTGTTGTACACCCGTGCGTGTGTGCTAGGCCAGATGGCAACAGAAAAAGGACCATCCATGGTGGAAGAAGCGAGGCAAGCATTCATTGATGCAGTGCTGGCATCACCGAGACAAGCATCTAGGTGGTTGGCGTTTGGGAAGTTTGAACAGGCAGTGGGTGACCTTGACTCAGCCTGGAAACGTTACGCTGTAGGGTTGAGGGTCGCACCCCGGCACCTTGGGCTCTTGCGTACAGCGGCAGCCTTGGCCAGGACACGTGGCGACTTGGTGTCCGCAGAAGCACTCCTCAGGCGCGCCTGGGATGTCGACAACAACGACGAGGTCACTCTTGTGGCCATGGCACAATTGGCAAGGGCATGTGGGGAACAAGCAAGGGCTGATCGGGACTTTGCACGTGCACGCAAGATGCGCAAGCAGCATCTTGCAAACCATGGCTTGCTACCCATCAGCGCAGAACAGCTCCCATCTGATGTCCAAACGTTCATGCCACCCCGTGCAACCTGACAGGATCGACAAATCCCACTCGCTACACATCACATAATAGGAATAATATATGCACACCAATAATCAAACGTAACTTCACCTTAATGCCTGAAATAGGACATGCCATGAAAGCCAACGTCTTGATGGAGATCCGTTTGGCTACTGGCAACATCGCCACTAGTGGAAAGTCGCACATTCACTGCAATTCGGCGATCAGGGCATTGCATGCAGAAGGCATGGCTTTTTCACGAGGCATGGCAAACGGCACCAACTCCCGGATAAAAATTTTATTGCGCATGCATTCTTGCTTGTTCGCGGCAATCCGATCCCACTCGCTTTTTCGTGAGCATGGCCACTTGGATGCAGTGGATTGCTTGTACTGTGAGATTGTTATCACCCCCTGGCAGTTTGCACAGGGGCATCAAACCTCTGGCCTCCTAGAGATTACAAGCAATAAATCATCGATTCGGTTCAATTGTGCTCTATGTACAACCTTGCACCTTCCTGGTGGCTGCGTTATGTGTCTCTGGACTCCTTTCTTTTCTTCTAGTGAATCCCTGAGTCGGAACCAAGGAGAAGGTGTATGCTGAGCGTGCTTGCGGGTGGGAAAGAATCCAAGTCAGCCCGTCCAGGTGCATTGGTATTGTCCGCGTCTATATCGTACATGGCGTATGGCCTTATTCTTCCCTGATAAAGGTGCAGGACGACTTGCTTGCGACTGTGTTTGAAAATCTAGCAGCCTATTGAAGGCATGGGTAGAAGCGTCCGTTCTCATGTCTGCTTCATATCCGTCCGGCAAGCATTTTGTTGCCGCTTGCAGCACCTGTCTGATTGTCCACGGTGGGATCCATCGACCTGCACCTCTCTCTTCTTCTCTGGTGTCTTCGTCTCTGTCTCCTCCATCTTCTGCTTCATCATCGCTGGCTGGACCTTTGAAAGTCGCAAAGTGAATGTCTGGGGAGGACGCTTCGCCCGCACCCCGTGCTACGGTGTAGTCAACACGCATGGTACGTACGGTGGCCCCTACAAAAGGCAGGGACGCGTACAAACGCGTTGCACCATCTCCACTGGGATCTATGTCCTTCGTTCGTTCGTCTTTCATCCTCTTCCTTTTGTTGTGATTTCCGGGATAGATTTCCATCGGTGCGCAGCGTTCCAACAGGAACTCATACACGCCATGAACATCCGCGTGCCCGCGAAAGCGCAGCGGCGCATCGGAGCGTTTCTGTTTCTCTTGTTCCAGATCCACCACGCGTCCACCTTCCCACCACGTTTCCACGGGCGCTCCTGCATCGGTTATGCCTTTTGCTTGTTTGGGAGAAGACTTGGACGTCGTCTCCGTTGGCGTTGGGATGGCATTCCCGCTCGGTCCTTGCCTTGGATGGGACATGGATGCATCCATGGCATCGTATTGCACGCCTGCTTCGTCCAACGCTGCTCTTGCACCTGGTGTGGATTTGATCAGCAGTGCACGAGGACCTCCATGTGCGCTTCCTTCCCACACGAACCACGTCGAGAAGTTTGGATGCGACACCAGCAGATGGCGCGGATGGACGTCTTCGTCGCACGTCGCAGCGCACGTCGCGGCGTGTCGCCACGCGTAGTACGCGCTGCGGAAGGCGTCGTCCCAACCACGTGACGTGCGACAGCTGCACGTCCACACGTGCGCGGCGCCCAGCCATGCTGCCGCGCACGACGTGGCGGACGCCTCGCACGTCGCAGCGGCGAAGCGACGCACGGCTTCGCACGCTTCCCACGCGCGCGTCGCACGTGGGAACGGCGACGTGCTCGAAAGGCGCACGAGCGTCTTGCACGTGCCGTCCCACGGCACGTGGCGCGTCTGCGACGTCTCGCCGTGCGCTTCTGCTTCGCGTGCCACGTCCTTGCTCGCGACGTGCACGTGCTTTGCAGGACGAGACGTCGTCGCACGAAGCAGCTGCTGCAGATCCGAGCGACGTGGCGCGGCATGGCGCGGTCGTGCGTCCGCTTCCCGTCGTCGCGTGTCGTGGCACGTCAAAGGCGGCGTGCTTTCGTCCTCGTCCACGTGCTTGTTGACTGGTTCGTCCTTGGCGTCGGCATGCGACGGTTCCAAACCTTGCAACAACGCCGACACGCCACCACGCATGACGCGCACACACGTGCGTGGACGCACCACCACCACTGCAGGTCTGCTGCTGCACAAGTGCTTGCACCCATGGACACCTGCATCCAACACCGCGCCAACGGACGTTCAAGGATGCGATCCAAGCACAGGAAGATGGATGGAACCTGTGGGGGGATGTGTGGACGAAGCAAACGGTAAATCGATGGAACCGTGAGATGGAAAGTACGCGGCCTGCATGTGCATCGTGCGCGTCCACAAGGATGCAAGGGTGGAATGCCCCCATGGAAATCGAAACGTCACCGGAACGTTCTGCCGTGCGTGCCAATGGGGAGAGCAAAGGACCCGAAACACGCGACCCGGCGGTTCTTCCACCCCTGCACCTTCGTCGTTCCTGTACGCAGAAAAGTCGCCACGCTTCACGATGCCAAGCGAGCGTGGGTCCATGCGACCAAGCAATGATGGAGGCCTGTGCAGGGGAGCGCCCAGGCCAAGGCTCTGAGCGACAAAGCAGATGGACGGCCCACGCCCACGTGATGCAAGCTGGCAACACCACGGGCGAAAGAAGAGAAAACGAAGAGAAACCAGCGAAAAAACGCAGGAAGATGTTGCCATCTACTGGCATCAAAGGACCACAAATGGCAAGAATGACTCCCCTACACCCATCCCACCAATCCCATAGTGCAAACTCAAAGGTGCTGCGAATTCCAGCGCACATGCACAAACAACCAAGCAACAAAGACAGCGCCAAACCTGCTTGAGCATAAACCCCACCTGCGCGGAATTCATCTTGTGTCTGATGCCTGGTGTCGGTGACCCATCCTTCGCCCTCCTGCACATAGCTTTACCTGGCTATTGCTGGCCCTCTCTTTCCGGAAAATGGCACAACGAGGGGATCCGCGTGTTGCAAGCCCCCGCAACCAACATAGCAGCGGTCGCCCCGTCTTCCAAATCCTGTTCCCCAAATTCCTCTGCCAACGCCATCACTGCCTGCGGTCCCACACTTTAAGAGGGCACCGTTGCAGCATCCCGAAGCAAACGAAGCTCTTGATGCGCAGCCACCACACAATGCCAGTTGAGGATGGGGGACAACAAGAAAGCCGCCGCACGTGGCCGTCCCTTGTCGCAGAGCTTGCGCACCATCCATCCCAGCACCCGTTCGTTCAACGCACCTCCCAAGGTGAGTAGGAACCACAGGGCCATGTGAAATGGGGTCAGCTGCACCATCAATCTCACCCTCCAGTTGGGATGTTTGAGGTAGAACCGAGCGCCTCCACGCCCACGTTGACGTTCTTGTTCTACGAGCTTCGGCACGTCTTCTGGCCTCAATGCAGGATGCCAGTGATACCCCACTGCTTCCGGGCAATGTTGGATGTGCACTCCCTTTGCTCGAAGCCGTTCTCCGAGCTCCAGATCTTCCCATCCATACTCTGTGAAATCGGTATCGAACGGACCATGTGCAGGATCCACGGCACCTCCGTCGGCTGTCTTGGATTGCGCCAGGACAGGAGCGTTCAAGAGCAGATGTTTGGGTATGGCCACGTTTCCCGTGGCAAAGAAGGCCGCCGATCGATCTGTGGTTTTGAACGGTTCGGTGGTGGGATCTTCGAAGTTGTCGGTGTTGATGACCCTTCCATACGTGAAGGCGAGATCGTCACCTCCTTCTTGGACGGCAGTTGCCAATCCACGTGCATGTGCTTGCAAGAAATCTGGCTTCACCACCAGGTCGGAATCGATGAAAACCACCACGTCTCCACGTGCATCGAGGACGCCGCGGTTCCTGGCCGAAGCAGCACCGCCGTGCTTGGCTTCGACCAGTCTCAAGTGTGGATAGGCGTGTGCGTTTGCTTTCAAATACTCCACCGTTCCATCCGTGGATCCGTCGTCCACCACCACGACCTCGTATCCTGCCACGTGATCGCTTTCGTCCGCACGTTTGCGGAACTGCTGCTGTTCCAACGCGCACAAGCACTTGAGCAGGATGGGAAGGCGGTTGTACGTCGGTATCACCACGCTGAACCACCGTCGCTGTGGCGCCGAACACGCACGTACGTCCGTGCCACGACACCTCGTGCGTGCGCCACGCACGTCCTTCGCACGTGTCGCGTTCCGCCTCGCGACGCGCCGACGTCCGTGCGACGTGCTTCGCGACGCCATGCCGCCACTCCTTCGTGGACGTGCACTTCGCATCGCTTGGAAGGCGCACCACGACGACGTGAGGTGGACGAGAGAGACAGGAAGGCGTCGTGCGACGTGCAGAAGCCGTGGATGGACGCACGTGCGTGCGTGTGCGCGCCGATGGCGAAGCACGTGAAGCGACGAAACACGTGCCACGTCGGCCACGACAGCTACGAACACGAACCACGTGCATGGACAACGTGGACGATGGGATGGCCAAGCGCCATGCACGAGACAGTGCACCACACGAGACCAAACAAGCAACGGTGTAGCGTGTGGTGCGTGGACAGGTGCACCATGCCCACGAAGAAGACGCAGGAAACATGGTCGAGACGAAACAATGCACGCGACGATCGGGCGCATGCGCACCTGTGTCGTACGCAATGGCAAGCAATGTTGCACGTTCGTTCCATGCCTTCCTTCACGTGCAGCGCTTGCACTTGTCCTATCAGTGCAATGGCGCTAGACTTTGCATTGGGGATGGCTTTGCACGCATCGCACGAATGGCGAGTTCTCAATTGCAACTCATGTGGCCGACACACGCACAAAGACGTGCATTCAACAACCGTTCGTCATCTCGCACGATTCTTCTCGCTTGTCCGAGGGATTCCTCCCCAAATGCTAGCAAGATTGGATGGTCGTGTATTCTACTTGGTGTGGGTCCTTGTCAAACGACGACACCTTACTTGCCTCTGTGCAGCATGTTGGAGACGATGCCTTGCTAGGTGATCCGATAGCAAGGAAGCCGGGGCATTGAAAAGCCGTTTTCATTCACGTCAAACAGAGGGAGGGAAGTCCCAAGCTTGCAGTTGATCGGCCGTTTTCGACACTTCCCCGTGCTCTTGCGCTGGCAAACAGTACGGCATGTTGTGGTTCTTGTTACTTGCACAACGATTTGTCGTGCAGCAAGCTTGGACAATTGCACTTTTCGTGAGGCGGAGCAAGGTGGCTGGTGTGGTCGCGTGGAGAACCTGGGCACGCTTGAGAGCTGG